>ML098400.1:82898-122753 GCA_003697995.1 Taxidea taxus jeffersonii | reverse complement strand
GGGATTCCCGCCCTGCAACCACACACAGGCTCACAGCGGGCTCCACCAGTGCCTCTTGAATTAAAGAGGCACTACAGACTTCAAGCTGGAAAAATAAATACCCACACCAATGCAATTCATTAAAAAAAAAAAAACACTTGTAATAGAGCATGACTCCTATTTTTTTTTCTAATGTGCACCCAAGAATAAGGGAAGGAAGGAATGCCTCTTTAGTCCTGTACGCAGAGGTGGAGCCCGCTGTGAGCCTGTGTGTGGTTGCAGGGCGGGAATCCCCCAGACCGCTTTAGCTTTAGCATTGTGAGCTTGGAGCCCAAAGCACAGAGGGATGAATTGCTCCCTGGACCCAATTCCATTGTGCTTGGGGGCGGGTCTTCTGGCGCCAGCCAGTTCTGCTGGCCTCCACTCCTTTCTGCCCCTGTGTACCCAGAGATAGGGTCAGAGTCCACAGGGTAAAGGTTCACTCTTGCAAGACTGCCCCCTCCCCTGCTTTGGACAGTTTTTAAGCCCACATCTCCCTCTTCCATTCTGCCCCACATTTGGGCAAGCTGGTAAGCCCAGGTATGGGGGCACCTGGCTGGCTCAGTCGGTATAGTTTGCGACTCTTGATCTTGGGGTCATGGGTTAGAGCCCCATGATGGGTGTAGAGATTACTTAGAAACACAGTCTTAAAAAGAAAAAAAAAAACCCAGGTGCTCTTGTCTTTGGCAGCAGATGAAAGTTCGAACCTTGGCCTGTAAGCTGGAACCCTTACTCCAGCCCCAATCCCCGATGACCACAAAAATTTCAAGCCAGTCTTCTTTCCCTGCTTTCTCAAACCATTCTCAGACCAGCTTGGGAAGCCAGCCCTGCTCTACCCCGTAAGCCTCGTGATATGTGTAATAAACCTTCCATACCTTCTGGGTGTGTGTGTCCTCATCACTTTCATCGTCAGAAGTCAATCTTAAGGGTTCATTTCACCCACAATACCACTATAGATAAGAATAGTGAAACTGATCAGAAAGAGATTACCTCAAAAAGAACACTTAAGACTCGGAACTGACTTCTCAACAGAAACAACAAAATCTAGAGTATACTGATTTTTTTTAAGGTGCTGAAAGAAAACAACTGTCAAATTAGAATTCTATGTCCAGAGAAAATTTGTTGCAGAAGTGACGGGGAACAAAGGCATTTTCAGACAAAAACTGGTAGTCGTCACTAGCAATCCCACACTGAAGTAATAATGGAGGTTTTGTTCCCTAAGGTAGTTGTTCTCCACCGGGGGGGGGGATAATATTTGGAGACATGTTGTATTTGTCACAATGAGGGTGAGGGTGAGAAGTGGAGATGCTATGGACATCCATTGGGTAGAAGCCAGGGATGCTGCCAAACTTCCTACCATGCAAAGGGCAGCCCCCAAACAAATGAATTCCCGGTCCCAAAATATCAGCAGTACTGCAGCTGAGAAACCTTGCCCTAGAGGAAGGGAAATTTAGGATGACATAGACACTGGTACACGTTCTTGTAGCAGCTCTCTTCATGCTTTCCGAAGCCTGGGAACTACATGCAGATCCCTTCTGTGGTGAATGGAAAGCAAACCGTAGTAGGTCCCTATGATGGGCTACTACTCAGCATTAAAAAGTTATTGATACACACCAAAGACAAGTGAATCACAAAAGCATTATGCCGAGTGAAAGAAACCAGTCTCAACTGCTTACCGATGTAGGATTTCATTGCTAGGACATTCTTGAAAAGACAAAACTAATGTTGGGGAACAGATCAGTGGTTGCAAGGCTTTGGGGTGAGAGGAGGAACGTGTGACTACAAAAAGATAGTATGAGGGCATTTTTTGGTTGTGTGACCTGATTTGGGTGGTGTTACCTGAAAATAATGAAATTTATAGAACTGTACACCCAAAAAAGGCCTTTTTTGTTACATGTTAATTTTTTAGATACAACGGAAATATGCTTTAAAAAACTTGATTCAGCCAAATTGTATGTACCAAGACAATGAGGCCTGACAGTCTAGCCTAATCTAAAGGTAAAATTTGGCTTATTATAGACTCATGGTTCTTAGCCAAGGGTCTGTGTAAAACAGAACTTTTTAAAATAGTAACTGCCTATGCCTTCCCTGGCTCTCATTCACTGGGTCAAGACTAGGGCCCAGATACGTCTTTTAACATAGCTCTGTAGGCATTGTCCTACATCAAGTGGAAAATAACTGATTTCAACTCACAAATTACTACAAAACCTCAGAATGTTATTTCTCATAAGCCAACTGCTATAATAATGGCATCAGAAATGTCCACATTGTTTTCTATGAAAGGTACTGGTTGTATCAGTCTAGGTAGTTTAACTGCTATAACAAACACTCCCGAAGTCTGAACCATTTCATGCAGTAAGTGTCTATATCTTGGTCGTGTCAAAATACACCAAGGATAAGCAGATGGCCTTGCTTCACCCAGTAATTCAGGGACCTTGGCTCTTACCATTTGGTGGCTTTGGTCTGACCTTTATGCCTCAGTGTCCTCCAGGCCTGGAAGCTGTACATCTCCCCTCTGCCTATATTCCATTGGCATTCAAGGGTATGGCATTCAAGGGAAATTGAAAATGGAGGCTAACTGTGATTCCAGGAACACAAAGAAACTGCCACAGTTGAATGTACTTCCTCTACAGGCCAATGGAGGGCCTGTGCACATGCCTTTACAATGAACTGAGTGAAGGACGATGGATAATTTTATACTTTCTGTAGTTTAAAACTCATTTTTAAGACTGTCCAATCAGCGTAAAACAGTCAAGTTTCCAAAGCATTACGTTCAGTGTGTGTTCTGAAGAAGACTAGAGAAAACATAAGGGAATTGAACTGAGTCCCAAATTCCCCTTTGCAGATGTAAGTACATGCTAGCTTCAGCAGCAATGACACATCTTGGCACGACTCTCAGACCTTTTTCTTTTCCTTCTCACTCCCAGTAAGTCTCTTGCATGCGACCTTCAAGAACCCAGGAGCTGGTCTTGCTGTAACATTCAGAGTCTAGGTGTCATATCTAGAAGTCTCTTTTTTGAAACCTTCCAGGCTTCAGAGCTCCCCCCTCCATTCTTGCTTTCGATCACAAAGGCGTGCTGACATCACCCATGATTGTTTCCCAGGTACTCCAGGGAATGAACTTGTTCTGTAGGCTTGGTCATCTCTGTTCTTCAGACTATTCTGTTTTCTTCCCTCCCTCCCACGTGCACGTGAAAGAACCCACTCTCTACACATTTCTTGTGACAGTATATGAAAGTATTATCCATAACTATAACGTGTACCATCTATCTTCGCACAAGTGAGGAATTGGGTGGGGTCCATGTGATGGCATTCCAGAAGGGCTCCAAGAAGAAATCGCGAATGGAATGTCCCATATCTCCCTCCCTCTCCACTTCGCTGCTAGAGAAATGATTCTTTGGCTTGTGTGACAGTGATGCCCGCAACATTTGTATGTGTGTGAAGACGTGGAAAGGGGGAGGAAATGGAAGAATAGAGATTGTCTGTGATCTACTGAGAGAGGAATTTATCCCCTCTTTTCTGAGAAAAGCCTACATACCAAGCAAAAAGAATAATGGGCACCTCTTACACACGCATGGAACAGACAGCACTTGCATTGATTCGAAAGCAAATTTTGTTTCCAGGACCTGATCACCTGCAAAGGATTCTATGCCACCTCCTTCCTGAGAAGCTGAACGGAGTAACATAACTGGACAGTGTTTTTCCTGTCTTTCATGATCATTAGCAAAGGGATGACTCCTGCGACCAGTCCATCCACGCCAGTGTTTTCAGGAGTCAGGAGAGCGAGTCCTCCAAGAGGCCCCGCCCCAGGCTTCAGCATGAGGTCAGTGTCAGAACAACATTGTAGGGGTAGGATTTCACATTTAAAAAACCAGCAAAATTTGCTTTCGTTGGGGATTGAAATGTAAGACCTTGGGCTCAGCATGTGGGTGAAGGAAAAAGAAAAGGAATAAGAAGATGCATGTGGAGACGGACAAAATTGATGTCCACTAGGCAGCGGCTGTGTGGTTTGCGAGCGTCTGTGTCCCTTGTCCCCTCCAATTCCCCATGCTGTCTGTCGGGCATTGTCATAGGGAGCCCAGCAGAGCACTTGTCTCAGGGGTGGTGTCCAATACTGAGGGCAATCCTCATGAAAGAGAAAAGTGGGGGGGGGGGTCGAAGGACATGTGACATTTCATAACCCGTGGGAGACATTAAAAAGACACCTTGAAGGGATTGAAATGGCGAAGCTCGAAAGAGAAATGAAACCCAAATAACACAGAGAAACATGTTATGTTTGACTTTGAATTTGAACTATTTGAGCATCGCTGAAGAAGCTGAAGCAATCTGGTTTCGTAACACAAGGCTACTTTGCTTTAAGCAACTACCTGCCATGTCCAAGTTGCTTGAAATAATATAAGTGAGTTTACCGGTGACCGCAGAGTGTGCCGAACCCTCTAAATCTTAGGGTAAAAATCTGACCTCTCACAATCTCCTGCAGGGAATGTTCTTCTGCTTGTGCAAGGCTCGGTGGAGCTGGAAAATTGTTTCTGTGTTTATTTCTGAACAAAGAGAAACTGTTCGCAGCTTGCTGTAGCAAGAGGGTCAGCCACTGTCACTTGCGCTTGGCAGACACTCACAGGTAGGTAAGCGATGGAAAAGCTGTGCGGTGGAAACAAATGGAAGGCTTCAGGTATGCTCCAGGTAGAAGTTGCTGGCCTGGGGAAGCTGGGCTAACACGAAGAGGGACATCCTAGTGGTTGTACTGAAGAGCAAATTTGCCTTTCTGTGGTGAGCCCTGGGTTGGAAACGGGCAAATGTTAGGGAAGTTGGCAGGTCCTGACCGTTCTTTTTTATTTTTTTTTTTTTAAATTTAAGTATAGTTGACATACAGTGTTACATTAGTTTCGGGTGTACAACATACAGATCCGAGTTCTCTATACCCTATGCTATGCTCACCGCAGGTGACATCTGTCACCATACAGTGCTATTACCATATCATTGGCCATATTCCCTATGCTGTGTCTTTTATTGTTGTGACTTACTCATTTCACACCGGGAAGCCTGTATCTCCCACTCCCCTTCACCCGTTTTGTGCGTCCCCCGGCCCCCTCCCCTCTAGCAACCGTCCGTTGGCTCTTTGTATTTATAGGTCTGATTCTGCTTTTTGTTCATTTATTCAATTGTTTTGTTCTGTTTAGATTCCACCTATGAGTGAAATGATACGGTATTTGTCTTTCTCTATCTGAATTATTCCACTTAGCATAATACGCGGTAGGTCCATCCATGTTGTTGCCAATGGCACACTCTCATCCGTTCTATGGCTGAATAATATTCCATTGTGCGTACATGCCGCATTTCCTTATCTGTCTATCGGTAGATACTTGGGTTGCTTCCATGGCTTGGCTATTGTAAATAATGCTGCTATAAACATAGGGTACATGTGTCTTTTCAAATTAGTGTTTTTGTTTTCTGTGGGTAAACACCAAGTAGTGGAATTATTGGGTTATGTGATACTTCTACTGTTAATTTCTTGAGGAACTTCCATACTGTTTTCCAGAGAGGCTGCACCAGTTTGCATTCCTACCAACAGTGGAAGAGGGTTCCCCTTTCTCTGCATCCTGGCCAATACATGTTGTTTCTTGCATCATTAATTTTAACCATTCTGACAAGTGTGAGGGGGTATCTCATTGTGGTTTTGATTTGTATTTCCCTGGTGATGAGTAATGTTGAGTGTCTTCTCATGTGTCTGTTGGCCATCTGGATGTCTTCTTTGGAGAAATGTCTATTCAGGTCCTCTGCCCATTTTTAACTTAGATTATTTGTTTTTGTTTTGTTTTTTTTGGTGTTGAGTTGTAGGAGTTCTTTATATATTTTGGATAATCCCTTAACAGCTATACCATTTGCAAATATCTTCTCCCATTCAATAGGTCAACTTTTCATTTTATTGATTATTTCCTCAACTGTGTAAAAGTGTTTTATTTTGATGTGGTCCCGTAGTTTATTTTTGCTTTTGTTTCCCTTGCCTTAGGAGACATATATAGAAAAACGTTGCTACGACCAATGTCACAGAAATTACTGCTTGTGCTCTTGTCTAGGATTTTTATGGTTTTAGGGTTCACATTTAGGTCTTTAATCCATTTTGAGTTTATCTTTGTTTATGATGTTAGAAAATGGTCCAGTTTCATACATTTCCATGTAGCTGCCCAGTTTCTCACATCATTTACTGAAGAGACTGTCTTTTCCCTGTTGTATATTCTTGACTCTTTTGTCACAGGTTAATTGACCATATAAGAAAATTGTGTTTATATTCTAATTAGTTATTTACCACCTCAGAAATTTTTAGGGAAAAAAAACCAGTAGAAATATAACAACATTTGAAAACAATTTTCTCTGCCTTTTAGAAATACTCCATGTTTCAATAGGAAGGCTAAAAATTTATCCTCTACAGCTGCCAAAAAAATAAATAGAGCTCAAAGAAATTGACCGAACCAATATTTTGAATGGCTTTGTTATATTTTTTATTTCAGTTCTTACACTTTTCAACTCTAGAATTTTCATTTGGTTCTTTTTTATCATTTTTTTCTCTATTGAGACTCCCTATTTGTTAACTATTAGCATATTTTCTTTTAATTTATCAAATAGAGTTTCTGTCACTTCTTGAACAAATTTATAATATTCCCTTCAAAGACATTCTCTGGTAAATCTAACACCTGTGTCCCCTCACAGTTTCTAACTGGCTACTCTCTTCCTGAGTTTCAGTTACACTTTCCAATTTCTTTGTATGTCTGGTAAATTTTGGTTTAAAAGTAGACATTTTAGACAATATTTGATATAATATGTTATAATAACCCTGACTTGTTTTATTTTTCTGAGAGTTTCTTTGTCTGGTCGCTTTGTTTGTCTGGTGCTTAGTAACTTGTCTGAATTTAAGCTGTAGAATCTGTTTTAACCCATCCCCAACCCACATCATCCCCCCCTAACTTCCAGTATGCAGCTGGTGACATCTCTGCAGATGTTTAGGTCTTATTTTTAAACTTTAGCCCCACTTTCTTTTTTTTTTTTAATATTTTATTTACTTATTTGTTAGAGAGAGAGAGAGAGAGAGAGAGAGAGAGAGAGAGAAAGAGCAAGCACAGGCAGACAGAGAGGCAGACAGAGGCAGAGGGAGAAGGAGGCTCTCTGCCGAGCAAGGAGCCCGATGTGTTAGCCCCACTTTCTAAAGGTTCACCTGGGTCTGAATAGCTTGGCAGTTGGCTGATTATTTTGGCTGCAGCTGTGTCCTAACAACGAAGCCCACAGTGCTTTCCCCCTCTACTGGATGAACTGTGCATGGTTAAGGAATGCATTCGAACTTGCAGCCAGTTCTCATGTTTCCCTGGGCTTTCACTTTTCTCCAGGATCCTTTGGGCCTCCCCAGTGTTTTTATTTGGCCGTCCACTGAGGAGGTATGGAGAATTTATCTCAGCATTTCTGTGTTTCTCTGATTTCCAGGGTCCCTCCATTACATATCTGGCTATAAATCAACATTCACTTCAAAGCAGGACCTCAGCCTTGGGCTACCAAAGCTGGGATTTACCACCCCCCCGAATAAACCAAGTCCATCACTTATTACTGGCAAATCTGTAGGTTTTCATCCTTTACCCTTTATTCTTCACAGGAGTTATGCCCAGTAAATCTCTTGCACATTTAACTCCATACTGGCATCTGCTTTTCAGAGGACCTAAATGGACACAGTGGGTGGCATAGTTAAATGGATCAACTTTCCAGTTTTCACTGATGAGGTATCCAGACTTGAGTTGGATGATCTGGAATCATCCTCATTCATGAAACCGAGACTGCTCTGGAACCAGCAACTCACCTCTGTCCAGGTCTACTGGCTTAAATCAAAGATACTGCTCAATGCCTGAAGGAACCCAAAGGGAAAAGTCTTCCTGTGGAAAGGGATGAGGCAATCATATGGGGGAGCATTCAGTGGGCATTTGAATTTAGTCAGTTTTCACCAGTCTGATGTGGGAAAGCTAGATTAGGACCCAAGGGAGGATCCACAGGGAACATCCTGGCAAAAGCCTGAGCCAAGAGGTAAAAAGGGGGCATATTCCCAATAGCCTTCTAAGATTTCCTAATTGTATTCAAGAACTGCATTTAACTGCTAGAAATAGAAACCTGAATAGTTGGCTAAAAACACAATGGTTTGTTCTCTTGCATAAAACAAGCTCACAGGTGGTCAGACTACTATTTGTGTGACAGCTCCCCAAAGTCATCAGGGATCTAGGAACATCTTTTGTGCTCAGCCATTCTTACCATGTGGTTTCTGTCCTTAAGTTCATCCCATGTTGCAAGGTAGCTGCCAAAGCTGCAGCCATTATGTATGCAGTCTAGGAAAGCGAATGGAAGGAAAGCAAAAAGGCTCTCCCCCAAGACTGAGTCAGCTCCTTTGAGGAAATTTCCCCAAAGTTGCATACACCCCTTCTACCAAATCCTATTGGTTAAAACTTGATCACAACAAAAGAGAGCATAAAACATAGTCCTTTATTCTGTACCCAGGCTTGTGTTATTAAACAGAAGTCTGCCAAAATGAACCTTCAGTTTAAAAGATCTACATTGATCTAGTTGAAGTTGAACAGCATGACTAGAAAGAGAGAGGATATTGGGGTAACATTTTTCCTTACAGCTCCCACGAGAGAGACAAGAGGGCAGATAGAACCCCTTTTGTGAACCATGCAATAGAATCTTCCATGACCAACAGTTGCCATACAAGAGTCTACTCACTACTCTAGAGACCCTGGAAAGATCTCAGACATGAGACTCCATAGGATACAACTTCGTGATTTTTCTATGTGTCATTGAAGACTTCTTTTTTGTTTTGAATAAGAGAAATTGGAAGGGCTCAGCCATATCTCATTTAAAAAAAAGGGAGATGGTTCTGTTATAAACTTCCTTAACCAGTGTAGTCTTGCATAATCATGGCTCCCCAGGATTACCCCCAAGAATGTACCCAGTGTTTTAAAAGAGCATTTTAACAAAATACAATCAACCAAATTGGCTATGAAAATCTACAAATACAAACTCAGATTTGGTAATAGCCTCTTTTACACACACACACACACACACACACACACACTCTAGTGATGATCTAGAAATCATCCCAGATCTAGAACTGACTCTGATAAACCACAGTTGCAACTTACTTGAGTATCTTTATTTACCTGAGAAATCACTGAACACACAGCACAGACTTTAGAAGAGTTTCCTAAGAAGTGGACAGTTTTTTGCTTTCTCTTTTATTATTCATAGAATGTGAATGGGTCATTTTTCTAGGCCTGAAGTCCTGTGTTGATGGGACATATAAATATAGAGAAATGAGAATAACTCATGTCAAGGAGGTGTATATTGTATCAGAAACTTTCTTGAATGGGAAGTGTTCAGCAAGAGAGACCCATACTTGGTTTTCCCCATTCTGGACACCAGATTCTTGCCTGCAACGGCGTGGGGGTATAGCTCAGTGGTAGAGCATTTGACTGCAGATTCTTGCCTGCAACTATCAGGCAGAAATACATAACCCGTGGAAGAAACATTTCACCCAGAACTCCATGAGGACAACCTAGAAATTTACTAAGAATCATAAATGTATAAATTTTATTGTAAAGGCAAAGTATGATGATATACAACACTTATAACGTTAATATTTGAAAAGCACCTACACACTACACATTGTTTTAAGTGCTTTCTCTTTATTTAACTCATTTAATCTTACCAACAAGCCCATAAGAAACGTTTTATTATCCCCATTTTCAGATGCATAAGAACATGCAACTTGTAAATGGGTTCCTGACTTTACAAAATTTGTGCTTTTAACCACTGTGGATTGTGTAGAATATAGCACTGTCTTTCATTTCCTACAGTAATTGTTATTATTTTCTCTCTGAAGAATTGATGAATATCCATTGCCAGGTGTGACTAAGACAATGGTCTTTGTTTTTTTTCCATTTTGGTTTATGTTGTTCTGTTGTTACGTTGTTAGTCAAGTTCTGGTGGCAAGTCCCCTTCTGGGTGTCACATTGCCACCTCCATTGGGGTCTGTATTAAGTGAGGCCACATGTGTTGGCTTTGTACCATGTCAACTTAGCTAAACTGGAACTGTGTTTCCCAGAATTTTGTCCCTGGTGTAGTTTTGGTTTCGGGTGGACCACAACAGATTTGGGAAGGTAAAGACGAAGCAATGGTCATTATTCCCTGAAGGTCAGTGTAAGGTGCCGGGCAACACCGCAGAGCGTGTGCGTTGCTGCTGATAGGCTGGCCTGGGGCAGGAGATTCCGGGCCTTCAGACTCTTCAGCTCCTGCCTGCTCTCCTTCAGCTTCAAGTGCTGGGCCACATGCAGCTCCATGAGAAAAGATGCCGGCTTCTGCAGGTGACCCACATCGTCGAGACTGAAAATGGTAAGAGATGCTTTCCACTTTGTTCTGTGGCTTCCAGTTTGTCCTTGGTCTCTTCCACTTCAAGTTCAGTGTCTCTTTCTTCTAGCCCTAATACCTGTAGTGACCTCAGGCTCATCACCGTTTGTAGAGACAACAGCTTCCTGTGCAGCACCTCGCCAGCTCCCATATTGTCTAAGGTCTCGTCCTTGTCATAAATTCCGAATTCCGTATCACATAGGGTGGTTCTGCTTTCCCAGTTGAACTCTAATGGACAAACTCATGTCTACTGTGATAACCAACTAACAGAACCAGCAGCTTAACATAACAAAGGATTATTTGGAGCTCAGATTGTAAGTCCAAGGTGAGTCAGCAAGGTGGGTGATTGGGGTGGCTCTGTTCCATGTAATCACTCACAGCTCACACTTCCGTTTATCAAATACCCGGATGCTTTCCTCTTGCCTGCAGTGGACACTAATGGTGTCCCACCCTGATCTCTTCCTTTAGGCAGATGCACACATCCCCAGTTGCTGTAGGTGTTGGCCAATGGCTCACAGCTTCTCCGTCTTCTAGAAAGTTGCCCTTGGCCAAAAGCAAGCCTCTTCAGACAGAAGGTGATACCTCTGTCTCTGGAGAGTGGACCTCAGCCAATGATTGAATGACAAAGGGTTCCAAAGGCCATCTCTCTTGCCTCAGTGTGGGACTAATTCTAGTGCTCCGGAAGTACACCCTAGTATCGGACCGAATCGATTCTATACCTAACACTGCACATTTGGTCGGATTTCCCCCTGTTCTATCTTCCTTCCCTAAATTTCTTTATCCTAAGCATATACCCCCAACAAATCACTTGAACAAGAATCTTAGACTCCTACAAAAACTGATTTAAAACATTCCCACACACGGAACATATTCCATCATTCTCCCAGGGAGACCACTAAAGTCCATCTAACCAACGAATCTAGCTCATAGTCCTGCATCTCTGGGTGATGCATGGTATCTACATCTGGACCAGCCTTGGTTCTACTTAGTCTAAAAGACTAACAAAAAAGACAAATTATCCAGCTTATCTTCCAACATGCACCTAATGTGTAATGGCGAAAATCAACACTCCTCTTTGGAAAGGGGCAAAAGGGAGATACACAGAAGTTGCTGAAATGTAGCAATTTCAAAACTCTGCTTTGCAGATAATTGGAGGCCCTATGCTGACAGTGAAGAACATTCTGGAGGCCCTGGTTTTCTCTCTTGCAGTAATGCCACTGTCCACTGTTCTTTATGGTCCCTGGATCTGCTCTTTGGAGGTTTTTCCTTGCCGTATCTTTAAGATATGTATATGCCCTCTTTAAGTCTGTATAGCTCTCTCTCTCAGTTGCCCTTAGAAGATCAGGGATTCAAATTAAAATTAGAAGATTGGTTTTAAGTCTTAACTACTCGGAGGCTTGTTTTGTTTGGTATTGCCCAGGCTTGTGGCTTCCTGAGTAGAATAAGACTCTCACAAACTGAATAGACTTGTTGCTTCCGAGTGGCTCAGTCGGTTGAGCCTCCGACTCTTAGTTTTGGCTCAGATCGTGATTTCAGAGTCATGAGATCGAGCCCCATGTCAGGGGAATCTGCTTCAGAGTCTCTGTCTCTATCTCTCTACCTCTGCCCCTCCCCCCACTCTCCCTTTCTCTCAAATAAACAAATAAAATCTTTGAAAAAACCTTAATAGACTTAACGGTAGGTAAATAGATAAATAAAATGTGGTATATCCATATAATCAGATATTATTTAACCAGGAAAAAGAATGAAGTGGTCACACATGCTACAATGCAGATGAACCTTTAAAACATTATGCTAAGTGATAGAAGTCAGATATAAAAGATCAGAGATTCATGGTTCCTAAGGGCTGGGAGGAGGCAGAGTGGGGAGTAACTGCTAATTGGCATGATGTTTCTTTTTGGAGTGATAAAAAGGTTATGGAATTAGATCATTGTGATAGTTGTACACCTTTGTGAACATACTAAGCATTACTAAATTATACACTTAAAAATAAACTTAGTAAAAACTTATTAGATTTCTTAACATATGATTGTAATTACTTTTATCGTGCAATCACACCCACAGTTCTTTTGGAGACATAATTAACAGATCTGGCACATTTTTTTGCTGTTTTCTAACTTCCCCATCTTTCTCTTGATTGAATGTTCAGGGAATAGAGGACAGAGAAGGCCAAACTCTTAATCAGATCTTTTCCCTAAGTAATTTTATACAAGCGAGAGATTTTCTTGAGGGCCACACCCTTAATCATAGCACTTTTCAAAACACTGCTTTACTGCGGTGTAATTGAAATAAACTGCATATATTTAAAATGTACCATGTGATGAGTTTTGACATATGTGGGTGTACATGTATTTACATCCATACTCAGTGTAATGAACCTATTCTTCCCTAAAGCTTCCTTATGCCTGTTTGTGACCTCTCCTCGCCACCCTTCTCCATCTACTCCCCCAGCCAATCACTGATAGGTTTTCTGTTACTATAGATTAGTTTGCATCTTCTAATATTTATGTAAATGGAATAATTCAGTGTGTACTCTTTTTTGTCCAGCTGAATTCACTCAGCATGATTATTCTGAGTGAAATGGCTGGGTCTTACGGCACGTGTATGGTTAACTTTTTAAGAAACCGCTAAACTATTTTCCAAAGTGGTTATAACATTTTACATTTCCACCAGCAATGAATGAGAGTTGCACTCTCTCCACATCTGTGCCAACATTTGGTCTATATGACAGTGTTTTAAATTTGAGTCATTCTGAAAAGTAGTGATCTCATTTTGGTTTAATATTTTTAAAGATTTCATTTATCTATTTGGGTACAGTGAGCAAGTGTACTTGAGTCGGCGGGGGGGTGGGGACAGGCAGAGGGAGAGAGAGAGTACCAAACACACTCTGTGCTGGGCGTGGGGCATGACACAGGGCTTGATTTCATGACCCCGAGATCACAACCTGAGCCAAAAGCAGGAGTCAGATGCTTAATCAACTGACCCACCCAGGTGCCCCTCATTTTCATTTTAATTTGAAACCATATATCTACTTTGATGAACTGTCTTTTATGAATTCAGGGGATTGTTTATTTTCTTAATATTGAGTTTTGAGAGCTCCTTTTATATGTTGAATATGTGATGTTTTCTCTCCATCTGGGTCTGGTCTTTTAATTTTTCTAATGGTGTCTTTTAAAGAGCAAAAGCTTTCAATATTGATGAAATTCTATTTAACAACATTTTTCTTTTTTTATGAGTTGTGCTTTTGGTGTTATATCTAAGAAATGTTTGCCCACCTCAAGCTCACAAAGATTTTCCCCCTGTTTTCTTCTAGATATTTTATAATTTTATGGTTTACATTCAGGACTACAATTCTTTTTGAATTAATGTTTGTCTTTGATATGAGGTATGGGTTAAAGTTCTTTTTTTATTGACATATGAATGTTTCATTGTTCTAGCACCATTTGTCAGGAAGACTATCCTTTCTCCACTGCATTGCCTTTGCACCTCTGTCAGAAATCATTCTAGACTTTCTCTCTGTTCCATTGACTGTCTGTCTACCTTTATGTCAATACCACATTATCTTCATTATTGTACATGTTTAAAACATCTTGAAGTCAAGGAATGTTAATTCTTCAAATTTGTTCTTCTTTTTCAAGGTTGTTTTTGCTTGTCTAGGTTCTTTGCCTTCCATATTCATTTTAGAATCATGTGTTAATTTTTATTTTCAAAGTCTACTGAGATTAGGATTTAGATTGAGTTTAATGCATAGATCAGTTTGGCTTCTGATCCATGAACTTTAATTTCTCTCTCTCAACAATATTATATTGTCTTGGTATTTAGACCTTACACAGCTTTTGTGAGACTTATCCCCAAATCTTTCATATTTTTAATGCTATGGCAAATGGTACTGTATTTAAAATTTCAGTTGTTTATATAGTATATAGTACAAAGAACTTACTTATTTGTTCTAATAACTTTTTATGAATTCCATTTGATTTTCTATGTAGACAATCATTTAATCTTTGAGTACAAAATTTTGCTTTTTTCTTCCCAGTCTGGATATTTTATTCCCTTTTCTTGCCTGATTGCACTGGCTAGCTCTTTGAGCACAATAGTGAATGTTTAGTTAAATGGCAAGAGTGGACATCATGATCTTAGGGGGAAAACATTCAGTCATGCACCACCAATTATGATATTAGCTACAGTTCTTTTGTAAATGTTCTTTATTAATTTGATGAAGTTTCCTTCTAGTCTCAGTTTGCTGAATTTTTTTTAAAACTGGGAATGGATGTTGAATTTTGTCAAATGCTTTTTCTGCATGTGTTGAGATTATCATATAGTTTTTCTTTTATGGTCTCTTAATGTGCTGAAATACATTGAATTGTGAATGTTAACACTAATTTCTATTCCTAGGATAAATTCCATTTAGTCATGATATATTGTACTTTTTATATTATACAGTGTTCAGTTTGCTAAATTTTAAAGAAATTTTACATATATGTTCATAAGGGAGATTATTCCATAGTTTTCTTTTTCTTTTTTTTTTTTTTTTTTTTTGGTGATATCTTTGGTTTCACTGTCAGAGTAGCGTTGGCCTCATAGAATGAATTGGGGAATATCTTTTCCTCTTCAGTTTTCTCTGCATTTATGGGAATTGGTATTATTTCTTCCTTAAATGCTAGTTAGAGTTCAGCAATAATGTCAGCTGGGAAGACTATCTGGGAATTTTCTTTGTGGGAAGATTTTTAACTATACTTGTTGGCTCTTAAATGCTAAAGCCTAGGATTGATGGACCACATTTCTCATAGCCAGAATCAGTCCCATGGTTCCACCTAATTGCAAGAAGGCTAAAAAAATATAGAGGAGAACATAGATATTTGGTAGTCATTAAATGTCTGTGTCATAAACTTTCAGAAAGTTTACAGAAAATTATGTCTACATTGAGTAATTGCTCAAAGTTTAATTAAAGTCCTGAGATACAGTCCATCCCCTCCAACACTCTGCAAAAAGCCCATTGCTTTTACCATACAACTCTGGAAATAAGATCACATTCTCTGCTGTGGCTCCATTCTGTGTTCAGCGGAAACTCAAGTTTTCTCTTCCTATGGCTTCTGCTCCACCTTGGTGAAAGAGAGAATTTTATCCAAGTTCAGCTTTGGCAGGAAAAATAATTTCTAGATTGGATCCAAGATGAAAATGGTTCCTTAGTCTTACGGAAACACAAATACCATGATTCTTCCTGCCTTACACTATAAATACTCCAGTGTCTGCAGCAGCGTCTATTGGCTGCAGAAATGTTTAAATATTTCATGTCCATCAATATGTGGGCTGGGAAGCCCCATGAAAACCTGAGTCTTACTAATATTTCCATATTATTAACACATATTATTAATTTCCTAGGCATATCAGAGAAGGTTGTTTGATCACAAATTACAAACTTACTGTAAGTTGGATCACTCAGGGCACATAAGATGCTGCAACAGAAAACTATTCAGTGGCTTATTCAAGGTGTATATTTCCCTCTTGGATCACGGTTCAGAAACATGCAGTCCAAGCTTAAGAAAACAGCTATACAGGGGCGCCTGGGTGGCTCAGTGGTTTAAGCCTCTGCCTTTGGCCCAGGTCATGATCTCAGGGTCCTGGGATCGAGCCCCACATTGGGCTCTCTGCTCAGCAGGGAGCCTGCTTCCCCCCCCACTGCCTGCCTCTCTGTCTACTTGTGATCTCTCTCTGTGTCAAATAAAAAAAAATCTTAAAAACAAAAAACCTGCTATACAGTCCTTCATGTGGCTTCTGCACAGCACAGTTGCCAGCTTCTAAGAATAAGTATATCCAAAAATAAATAAAATGGAAAAACAGACAAAGCTGTATCACTTCTTATCACCTAGGCTTGGTCATTTCTGGCATAGCCACAGACCCACCTTGATAAAGGAGAGCGCGTATAGAGCTCCCTTGGTGGGAGGAGTGTTCAACGTCACATTGTGAAGAACATGAGGGATGGAGGTGGTATTATCGCAGCCATCTTGATAAAAACACAGCACATAAAACAAGCAGACTTCTATTTATCCACTGGGGAGCCTGAGAGAGCTTCCCTGAAGTTCTGCTTAAGATACGACCTGAGAATAAGGAGATGTTACCTAGAATAAAGAGTAGGAAAAGCAAGCAGAAGGAGAAGTATGTGCAAAGGCCCTGAGACAGAAAGGAGCAGAGCACAGACTGTGAAAGGTCAGTGTGACTCCAGTCCTGAGAGTGACGGCAAGGGCAGTGAGCGTTAAGACTGCATAGGTCAACGGACTGCAGATCAGCAGAGCCTTGTATGCTGTGTGTAGAATGCTCGTTCATCTACATGGACCAGTGCTCCATCACAGGGTTTAAACTGGTGACTGACCATTTGTTCTGACTATGGCAAGTGGAGAGTGTATTGAGGTTGTAGGAGAGACAGGAGTGGATGCTGGGTAGGGTGGAGTGGAAAGAAGGAGTCAAGGATGTATAGTGGTGCCTGTCACAGAGACAGAAAATACTGGAGGACAAGCAGCTTTGCACGTTAGAGGTCCTGACTCTGTTCAGTACGTGTAGCATTGGAGATGTCTTTGAACAATCAAGAGAAGTTGTGTAGCGGGGTCAAGAACACATAGAGGAGCCTAAAGGTATAGATTTATGAGTTCTCGGTATTTAGCTGGCAATTAAAGTTCTGAGTGTGGATGAGATCCCTTAGGGAAAGAGTATAGAGATTCTCATAGAATGTAACGTTCAGTGGTTGCCCAGAGGTTGACGGGTGGCCAGAAGCTAAGGAACATCCAGAGTGATTGGAAGTATGATGGTGTGGTGTCCTTGAAGCTAAATAGTATTAGTGTTACTAGGACGGGAAAGGAGTCATTAGTGCTGAATGGCTTTGAGACGTGTAGGAAGATGACTAAAACAGGTCTATTGATACAAACAACATGGTGGTCATGACAGCAAAAGTTAATTCGGAGGAGCAATGTGTGGACCCAGATTGGCACAGGTTGACAGAGGCAAAGTTTAGAGAAGTTTTTTGAAAGAGAAAGAATTGAAGGAAAATGTTATAATAGGACCATCATGCAACAGCACACATTTGAGAATAAGGTGTATGAAACATTAAATTTCCTTGTACCAGATCAGACGCTCAAGAGACCCATCACGGGTGTATTCTCCTTTTAAAGAGAAGGAACATGAGGCGTGTGAGGGAAGTGCCCACCTGTATCATATATGTTCCAAACCAACAGAAACTGGACCCACTCCAGCAAAGAGAGGGAAGGACCCAAGCAATGTGGGAAAGCTGCAAACAGCCACCTAAAAAATATTCATGTAGAATCCCAACGTGGATAGCTCAGAATCTCTTTTTAGCTTGGGCGTGTTCAACTCTTGTGGGCCTTTGAGCAAATCTTGTAACTTTTCCATGCATCAACTTTTCTTTGGCTATTCACCAGGGTCAGAGGAAGGCTGATCCTTGAAAAGCACTCAGAACAAAAAGTCCAACAAGATTTGACTAAATGAAGCATTTGATTAGTTATCACTAATAGCATGATGCAACTCAGGAAGGACTATTAACTCATTGTTTCTAACCTTGGCTTGCTTTCCTACTTGGCTGGAGCCCTCAGAGCTCTGGCCAAGCAGCAGGGTTTCTGCGTGTGCTCTGGCTTCCCTGAGGACCTCACAATGAGCCAGAAACCCTCAGGATCCACGAGAGGTCTTGAGGAAAACGAGGAGAAAGGGCACGGGTACAAGGACAGCAGGGGTGGGGAGAGGCAGCCAGTCCCGTCCACACAGAGACAGGGGCGTGTGTCAGCTCTTCTTGTGGCTGGCAGCTCTTCTTGAGTCTCGAAGACTAATTTTCCAGTCTGTGTCCTCGCAGGGATGCTGACCTCTGGGTTGATTATAAGAGAGAAAATGAAAGCTTTCCCTCTCCTCCAACACATCCTTCTTTGACTGGAAACATGTGTCAAGGCTGTTACCTCCCGCAGATGCTTTCTGGATGAATCAGCATTCTAAAAGCTGGAGGCCCCAGGAGGTGCCAGTGTCAACAGGATCAGCAGGGATTAAGGAGAGTAGGGAAGCAGTGGAGGGATGCGGCCTTCCGCAAGGGGTCCACAAGGGGTCCGCAAGGGGTCCCTTGTGCTGCTTTCAAGGTTGGCAGCCTGAGAATCTTGGTGAGAATAAAGGGTGAAGGGGCCCGAACTACAAGAATCCTGCACGGATCCCACTGGGCCAAGGGCTGGGGTCTTCTTTGGGAAATCAGTATCATCGTGGTTGGAAGCCTGTCCCTGAGGATGGGCTTCATGCAAAGCGCAGCCCAGTCTCCCGTGAGTTAACTCTCCTTTTAAGACACGTAGCCTCTGGGACAGAAAATGATTGTTTCCTCATTACTACCTGCGAGTCCTCCTGCCTCAGAAGTATGCTGGCCTCCTGCTTCTCTGCTCCGAAGGCAGAGCAATGCCACTAACCACATTCCAACCCGGGGCGAGGGCTCTGAGGTTATGGGGCTCAATCCGTATAGGAAAGAGGTGATGCCACAGGACCTAACTGATGTTCCCTCACTTGCTTGCATTCTCAGCCTCTAGTCCTGGGTCATGTTCCTTTGGGTATATTTCCACAGGTCCTATCTGGCAAGAGAGGGGACAAAAAAGGCCTTCCCGTCTGAGACTCAGATGACCCCTATCAAGACCCGTGAGCTGATGTTTGCTATGGCTTCCTTCCCTTTCCCCTGTTCCGCTTGTATATCCTCATTTTCCTTTTCTTCCTTTTTTTCCTCCGGTGTTCTCAAGGCATGTATCTTCAGCTTCTACCCCCAAGCAAGCATTTCAAATCTCTACCCCTCTCCTCGTCTCTCCTACTGAATCTCCAGGGGTCTTAGCAGTAGCCATGTCCACGTGGTCCTTCCCCCCAGCATTTAGCATGGCCAACACCCACCTTATTTTCCCTCCGCACTGGCTCCTTACCTGTGGCAGGGCGAGTCCAACCGGAGAAGCAGAGTCAGTAGGGGAGCTGTGTTGCGTAAGGCCGGTGTGGATGCAGCACAGGAAATGCTCTTCCGCAATTGCGGGAACTTGCTAAGCAGTCTCCGTGCGGCTGTCGTCTCTGAGTCCGATGCTGGAGCTTGAGGCTCATGGAGGAGACGGTAGAGAAGGCAAGCTGTGAAGTGGAGTGGGGAGACCGAGGGTAGACTGGACCCCACAAGCTTGAGCTGGAACCCCACAGGGAAGGGCCATGACCTATGTCAGCTCCTGTTGCCTCTGACCTTGGTGATGAGGGTATCCAGCAGAAGCGGGGCTCTCTGTCAAGAGCTAAGCCCGTAACACCCGGCCTGGGACTCGGCTCAGTCTGAGGGAGGATCCGGGTGGGGAGGGGGAGGCCGCGCGCTTGCAGGCCCAGCTGCTTCACACCAGTGAGGTAAGTCAGCAAACCGGCAAGGTGAGAACCATGAAATGGCCACTGCTCCCCTTCCAGCCTCCAGATTCCCCAAGAATGTCCCCTGTGACGGACCCTAACTGGAAACAAACAAGAGAGTGAATTCTGGGAACTGTAGCTCAGCCTGGCCAAGTTGACTCATGACAAAGCCATTAAAATCCACCCCCAGTCAACCTAGCATCCATGCGCATCTCCTCAAGGTAACTTAATCTCTGCAGAAGGGCCGAATCAAAGTCCTACTTCTGCGTAGCATTATTCAACTAAAAAAAAAAAAAAAAAAAAAAAAAAAAGGTAACTTTTTCCCTCAGAAGAGAATGCAGAGCAGAGTTCCATTTTTGTCCTCGGGTGATGTGGATCCTTTCCAAGCTGGTTCACATTCTTCCACTGATACCGTATAACTTAAATCCTGAGCTACTAAATTGAAGTTAAGTAGTACTAATACAGCTTGTGCGAGATGAGAAGGGGATGCATAAGAAAAAATTAAAAAATATCCAGTTGGGGCGCCTGGGTGGCTCAGTGGGTTAAGGCCGCTGCCTTCGGCTCGGGTCATGATCCCAGGGTCCTGGGATCAAGTCCCGCATCGGGCTCTCTGCTCTGCGGACAGCCTGCTTCCTGCTCTCTCTCTCTGCCTCTCTGCCTACTTGTGATCTCTGTCTATCAAATAAATAAATAAAATCTTTAAAAAAATATCCAGTTAACGTATATAGAGACATCAATATTCAAGTAAGGGAGAAATATTCATCGCTCTCATGGTCCTTGCCTCTGCCATGGTCACAGGGTCCTCGCTGATCTTTACAGCTATCTTCTTCCTACCTGCTAGCCTTGCGTATTCTTTTTGCGGTCTGCAGTTACCAGCGGCTGATCGTGGCTCTTTGCTTGGTGGGTGGAGTGCCGCAAGCTTTCATTCGAGAAGGCTCTGGGATACTAGCGGCCTGGCCTGCATTGGGTTGTTGTAGCTTCCTGTGGACTTTAATCATAGGACATGGGCATAGCCAAGGCACCTGGAGGATTCCCTGCTTTCTAGATGTTCTCCTCACGCCCACTGTGTGGTCGTAGCAACCCGGTTTCTCCCTGGCTGTCAGGATCGATCACCGAGCCAGGTGGTCGGCCCCTTCTCTGCTATTCATTCAGTAGCACAAGGCACCCTGAGTGCGCAGGCTGTGGTCTCTCTTTCCTCTTCAGTGGGGTCATTGTTGGACCCCCTGGTGGGAGCGTTCCTCTCTCTGGAACTAAGACTTCTAGACCCGCAGAGCCTACGCACCATCACAGGGATGAGAAATAACATGTTGCTAATGGATCACCAGAGGTAACGTGGAATAGTAGCCTTCCTGTTTTCACCCTTGGACTCACAGATGGTGAGTATTGGTTATGGGAGTAACAGCATCGTAGACTGGAGGCCGACTCGAAGCACGTAGAGCATCCAGAAGGACCTCGGCCAGCCCTGCAGCGCACTTAGCTGGTGTCTTCGAAAGGGTGCTCTCCCTCTAGCAAGCTGCTACAGGCTTGTGGGGACATGGTAAGACCAGTGAATTCCATGCGCGCGCGCCCATGGCCTCACTCCCTTCGCCGTGAAGGCAGTCCCCTGATGGGAGGCCATACCTGCGAAATACCAGGGTGGTACAGAAGGGATTCTGTAGGGCTGTGGGCTGGTGATTTGGGCAGAAACCCGTGGCCAGGGGAGGAAAATCCATATCCCTTGTGACTGTCTATCCACACAATCAGGTAGACTAGTCCAAGTCCCGCCTTCTAGGTCTCCCCTCCGCACAGCCCCTCAGAGCTGTCAGAGAGTAGGGCTGCGGTGCGTGACGTGCTGCTCTGCCATCCCAGGTGGGACTGAGGCACAGCTCTCTGAGGCTTTTCTTCCTCAGTCACCTGGTCCTAGGGAATGCTCCATCAGGCCCAAAATGGAGACCAGAAGAGAGAAGGTCATGTAGCGCAAGTAGGGGCCATGGGACTTTGGGCCTCTACCTGATGCATCTTATGTGCCTGAGGACACCATCACTTCCGTTTGGTGAGGGAGAGCTGTTCTGCACTCCCAACTTCATGGCTTGGCCAGTTGGACGGCACTCTGTCCATGACAGGCAGCTCAGATTCCATGGGAACTTGGTGACCTGTGGTCAAGCCTTCAGTCTCCAGTAATGCCCAATAGCAGGCCAACGTTTCTGGAAAGGGGAGTGGGAATCCCGAAGAGACTGTAGAGACTTACTACAAAATTTTAAGGGTAAGGTTTTGCTTCACCCAATGGTGGTTGCCAGAGACTTCAAGATGCTTCCTTATCTGCTGCTGCCACCTTGAGTGTCCCTACATGTCCCGGGGCCTATGGCCCCAGTGGCAGGGCGTCCTGCATAGTGGGGTCTTTTGGCTTTCCGAGCCCCACTCAGAGCTAGCATTTCCTAGGTCTTGTTCATATGGTGCCTAACCAAAGATGGATTCTTTCAATCCGGCTGTTTGAACATTTTTTTTAAAAGATTTATTTATTTATTTGACAGACAGAGATTACAAGTAGTCAGAGAGGCAGTCAGAGAGAGGAGGAAGCAGGCTCCCCACTGAGCAGAGAGCCCAATGCGGGGCTCGATCCCAGGACCCTGAGATCATCACCTGAGCCGAAGGCAGAGGCTTTAACCCACTGAGCCACCCAGGCGCCCCTGTTTGAACATTTTTTTGCACAAGCCTGGTTAGCCTGCCTGGACCTGTGCTCGCCCCTCTAACCAGGGAAGCTGGGGATAAAGTTCTACTCCTGACCCGATCTGATTCCTGTACCCACACCTATGACCCAGATTTGGAGTGGCCGTGGCTAGCAGCACCCCCCCCCCACTCCAGACCACGTAAGCATTTCCCCAAAATGGGTTTTTCTGGGAATTCATCACCCAGACAAGGGAGGGAAATGCCCTTCCCCGAGGAGAGATAAGGCTCTGGTGAAGTCCCTCCCCTTGGGGAGGAGCCCATTTGTGTGGAGAAGTCTCTGGGCCTGTTTCAGAAGGATTGCTCTCCCCATCCCAGTGCCAGAGCAGGCGGGGTCTCACTTGGACCTTCATGGTGAAAACCTGGTAGGCTTTGTGGAGGTAAAGGCCACAGCGCCATGGGAGTCTGTGCTGTGCCTAAGCCCCAGGAGTTTCTCACACTCCTGACAGGCCACACTCAGCTTACAGCAATTTTTCTAAATTGCCATTTATGTGTTCCTACCAATTTATGGCTCCTGAGTGTCTCCTGCCCCAGGTAAGCCCATCTCCGCCAGCACTGTGTGGCTATGCCGGTCTTTCTGGATAGCAGTGGGTGATGATTTGCCCTGAAAACCCAGTGCTTCATTGGTCCGAGAAAAGGGATTGATTTTTCCACTTGCCCAGCTCTTTCTGGTTGTCAGGGTAGCAATGATCACTTCCTAGCATGTGGCAAGTGAACTCCAAAGCCGTTAATTACCTTTGTAAATCTCTGTGTTCTTTTATTTCTCAACTCGCAGTATGACCTCCTGTTTCTACTTTCTAAAAGCATTTCCCTCGAATCTATTACTGAATGCGCCAAATAAATATTTTCTAAAGCTGCTTTTCCCTTTCTCGGTAGCTTATTATTTTTATAAAAGAAATGATTTCCTTTGAATCTTTAGAGCAGACATATTCCCTTTCCCTTATGCTGCAGACATTTTTCATACCCTAGAGCCTGTGTTGTTTCGTTCTGAGTATTTATCTTAGAGAAGAAATCTCTTGAAGCCAGGGGATTGTAAACAGATACTATTCTTGGACGGGCCTTTGCTTTTTGATCTTGACCTGGAACATTCTTACTTTAACCCTCTCCCCTCTGGATATTTAATAGATAGCGGTCAGCAAAAGCCCAATGCGCAATATCTTTCTGGCATTCCTTTAGCAGGATTTTTGAGAGATTGAGGTCAAATCTCCTTGTCCTTATCTTGAGTTCCCACAAACCTGGAGTGTCTACTGTAGTTTGTAGTTTGTACAGGAGCCTGAAAGCTAAGTCCACTGTCACTGTGCTACTCGAAGTGTGGTCCCCGGAGCCGTGCTGCTCTCTGGCTTTTTTTTTCCATTTTGTTTTTCTAGTGAGCCCTCCTTAGTGATTTTACAAAAGCATTGGTCAATGATGGATTCGAAATTTTTTTAAAGATATTATTATCCATTTATTTGAGAGAGAGAGCGCACAGAGCTTGTGGGAGAGGGGCAGAGGGAGAGGGAGAAGCAGACTCCCCACTGAGCAGGGGGCCCGATGCGGGCCTCAATCCCAGGACCCTGGGATTAATACCTGAGCCAAAGGCAGAAGCTTAACCAACTGAGCCATCTAGGCGCCCCTGGAAATTTTGTTTTATTTTATTTTATTTTTGTTGTAGTTTTTGGATTGGACATCTTAAAATAATAGTCCTTTACTACAGATGGTCTGGGAAGCACTGACGCAGGCTGCTTCACTTCAGAATGGCTCCTCGACATTGGGAAATGCCAGTCCATTTCCTGAGGTGCAGTGGGCCACCAACTTTCCCCTCAAACTGCAGGCCCTTTACTCGGAAAAGAGGTGGAAAGGGAAGAGAAGAACTGGTTGGAAAGCCTAGGAGGACAAGGAGGTGTGGGGGAAATGGCAGGGGCACAGGTAGGGAAGGGCCTTGAGTGACGTCCGTCCACAAGAAATCTCTGTCCTTCAGTAGGGAGGGAGGTGGCCGGCAGGTTCTCCTTCACTGGTCTCAGCTGACAAACGCAAGGCAGAAAGTGGGGGTGAGTTCTGGAATCTTCTTCTTTCTTCACTGTGGGTCATCCTGCTTTGACTCAGGAGAAGAGTGTGGTGATTAAGCCAAGCTCCTCGCCACTGCACAGAGGGGAAAGACACCTCCACACGCCCCCCACCAGGCTTTGATGTCTGTGTTCTCCTCTCCTCTCCTCTCCTCTCCTCTGGCACTTTGCCCAGCCCTCAGGAATGCTTCGGTGAACAGAACAGGTGCTGGTCAGCATGGCCCTGAGGGGCCCGGGAAGTCTTTCTTTCTTCGTTTGGAAGCAACTAGACTGTGCTGTCATGGGTTTTCCCTTGAAGCCATTTTCCCCTGCTCTGTATCTGTGTGCTTGGTTTTTGAGGTCTAATGCAGGATGTCGTACTGACCCTTCTTCGCCGTTCAGCGTCTCCAGAGCATTCCTGCCCATAGAGATGTTTGGAACCTGCTTCTTGCCTGCCTGTCTTGGTGTCTTACACCAACCGTGTCTTTCTTTCAGTTCCTCAATTATGAGTTCAGTTCCTCAGTTATGTCAGGCGGGACAGGAATGAGATCAGAGTTCTGTGGCACTCCCTCAGTGGCTTCTCTTCTTGTCTCCACGGACTCATTACCCCATCTTCTGGGTTCAGTTGTTTGACAGATTTATTCTTCTACATAACCGTCCTATTGTCTAGCAAGATATTATGGGAGGAGCTGATAACCTCTTCCCTCCCCTTCCTCTGCCCCCCTCCCTTCTATCAGAGAGAGAGAAACCTAGAATAATAGTAACAGTGTTGGGGTGCCTGGCTCAGTCAGCAGAGAGTGCAGATCTTGATCTCTGGGTCATGGGTTCAAGCCCCACATTGGGTGTGGAGCCTACTTAAAAAGATAATAATAGTAGTAATAGTAAGAATAATAAAATCTGATTGGAGTTTGCTTTAAGGCAGCAAAGAGGAAATTATTTTTTACCATAAAACTTGGTATAATATTTTATTAATTGTAATTTCAATATACTTAACGTACAGTGTTGTATTAGTTTCAGGGGTACGATATAGTGATTCAACACTTTTATACGTTAGTGCTCATCATGGCAAGCGCGGTCTTTGATCCCTGTCACCTATTTCTCCCATCTCCCCCCTCGTCCCCTCTGGTGAGTTCTCTATAGTTCAGAGTCTGTTTTTTGGTTTGTCTCTTTTTTTTCTTTGTTCATTTGTTTTGTTTCTTAATTTCCACATGTGAGTAAAATCATATGGTATTTGTCTTTCTCTGACGGCTCATTTTGCTTAGCCTTATACACGCAAAGAGGAAAACCCTTCAACTCAGAGTGGTGTTTGTTATAATTCAGCCAGACTCGGGTGCTAGGAGAGAGCCAGGGGTTCCTTCTCAGCCCTGTAATAGAGCTTGGGCTGGTTTCTGTGACGAGAGCTCGCTTCAGAAATGGTATGGTGAAGGAAGGCCACTGGGCAGACTAACCTGGACCTGGAATTTGGGGTACACATTCACCTCTGTTCATGGGCCCAGAACAGTTGTTCTCCCCTGGGGCCAAACTTTCCCCTGGGGCACACGTGACGTCTGGCAGTTTTTCATTGTCATGACCTGGAAGAGGAGGTGTTTCCCTGGCATCTGGTGCACAGGCAGCCACTCTCCCCAGCAAAACAGTGTCAGGCCCCAAATGTCAGTGGTGTCTAGGTTGAGAAATGCTGGTCCAGAATTTAGCCCATTTTAAAAACCTGACCCACTGAACTTGGGGGAAGAAAAATATGCATCTGGCCAAACTCCAGGCCACCTCCCTAAAGATTCTAGTTTCATTGGTCTAGGGTCCAGCCCTGATGTCATGTTTTCATGAAGTGCCCACCCCTCCCCCTGGCCCTTTGTGGTTGGCCAGGGTTGAGAACCACTCAGAGGCCCAGGTGAGTCTGGTCTGACAGAGGCCATGGGGGAGGTGGCTCTCCCTCATTTTCTTGTGACCCAGTGTGTTATTGAAGGGCTGTTGGCTCCCTGAGCAGGGAGCAACTGTGGAGAATCTCACGGGAGATGGAGAAAAGCACCCACCCCCAACCCTAGAGGGGGTAAGATGGAAGTTCAAGTCAGGGGCTTTTGTGAGAACTGGGGTAAAAGAATTTGAAACCCTTCTGGATGGATGTTCCCAGGGCTCTTAGCCTAGCTAGTGGATCAAACTAATGGCCAAGGAGAAAGTTGACCCTCCTCAATGTATGCGGCCCTTGCCTAGGCGCAGGGCTCCCTGACCCAGAGGTGGCTGGATTTCTACTCCGACATGCCTCTTCCTCCAGGCACCTTTGCACAGTGCACAACCTGATGCAGCGGCCCTGATCGCAATTTGCCTTAGCTAAGACCCCCTTGGGGCAGGAAACAAGCCAGGTGCTGCCTTGTGGGTTCACAACACATCAAAAACAAAACAAAATATTTGGGAAAGACTCAAAGAAGAAACCAGATCCGTCCTGCAGGCAGCCTAGAAACCTCATCCTGATGGCAGGCCACAGGTTGGAGGCTTCGGGCTGGTCCTGATGTCTTTGGCGGTGGTCGAGAGCAACCCAGGAAGTGGTGAAACTGGGTTGCAGAAAACTGCAACAGCTTCATTCCCAAGTCTGGGAGTGAGACGGGGAATTTTCTGTGCCTTGTGCCTGTCCATCAGCCGACCTGGAAAGAGAACCTCAAGCCCCATTCCAAACCCCATTCCGAACCGCAGTTCAGCAGGCTCCCCTTCCAGCCCTTGATTCATTCCCTTACAAGAGAGAACAAAAAAGCTGTAGTATGGACGTTGGTGTCCTCAGAACCGCACACCTAACTTCAAATCCCCTCTGTGCCCATAACGGTGAACTGGGCAAGTTTCCAAGCACCGGTGTCTTCTTGGGTAAAATGGGCATAATAGTACCGAACCTGAGACTTGGTGGTGAGGGTCAGGTCGGTGAACGTGGCCGTTAATAGCCAGGCCGCAGGGGCCACTGTGGACCCTGTCGGTTGTCCCTTCACACAGAATGGTTCACACGGCTCTCAGCACAGATGACAGCGTGGGGGGCCCGGGATCTGGGAGAAGGTTGGGCACCGGTGTGTGTATTCGGGGTGAGCGGAATCAGAGAGCAGGAAGGTGTTCAGGGTCATCCGACGTGCTAGGGCACGTTCCTGGCGCTCTCCGGCCCTGGGGGGCCTGCCCCGCTTCCAGAAGAAGCGCTGGCAGCAAAGGAGGGGCTGGGTCGGAGCCCCGGACCGCGCCAGCGTCGGGGGAGGCGGAGGAAGGAGGGCAGGCCCCAGGCGAGCAGGAGGGAGGGCGGGAGGGAGGGGTAGCGGCGAGAGGAGGAGTTTTCCGGCTAGGCTTCACCCGCTCGCCGCGCAGCCCCTCAGCCCGGTCTGTCTCCTCCGCCCCCTGAAGGCGCGCGGCGCAGCCGAGCCGGAGCCGAGCCCAGCCGAGCGAGCGCCGTGCGGGCCATGGGGAGTCCCGCACTCCGGGCCGCGCCGCTGCTGCTGCTGCTGCTGCTGCTGCGGGTCCCGCCGAGCCGCGCCTTCCCAGGTAGGACCGGAGGCGGGGCAGCGTCCCCGGCCAGGCGCCCTTTGTCTACCCGGGACTTGGCTTTGGCGGCCCCGGGGAGGGGGTGGCGCGTAGCGGGCTCGCGTCTGGGCGCCGGGAGGGGAGAGCCGGCTGCCGGCCCCACGCCGGGCGCCGCGAGCCGCGGACCCTCTGGTGTGCGCTGCCGGGGGCCCGAGCGGACCCACGTTGGCGCCCGAGACCACGAAGGGGAAGTTTGGCGGCGGGCTAGTTTCTCCCCACCTGGAGTTGTGCCTGACACGGTGTTGGGGAGGCGCGCACGGCCGAGGCCGAGGGGGCGGGGGGCGGGCCCGCAGCTTATCCTGGAAGAAGCCCCTAGGCGCTCCCCCTGGAGGGCCCGGGCCACCCCCGGGGGCTGCAGGGCACGCGCCGCGGGCGAGCAGCTCCCTGGGATGGCACAGGCTGGGGCCTCTCCCGCATCCCCCAACCCCCCCTGCTGGGGATTCCGAGAAAGTCTGCGCCTCTGGGAGAGAGGTGCCAGCTGAGAGTGGTGACTTGTGGCAGGCGCTCGGTTAGCCCCAGGGAACCGGGGCTACAGGCCCGCTGCTCGGTGAGGCAGGGGGGTGTGGCTTCTTGTTGCGCGGGGGCGTGGTCTCTAGCATCTAAGGGGCCCCAGGTAGTTATTCGGGGCTCTCTTGGTGTTGACAAAATCTTCAGATTTGTTGTTCACAAAATCTTTAGATTTGCCCTTTAAAAAAAGCGTCAGCTGACTCCCTCATCTGGGAGTCTTAGGTCAGCAGAGGCTTCAGGAGAGCAGGACAATATGGATGCACCCCTGTCCCCCAGCAATGGAGAAGAAATCCGGGGATGCAGTTTAATTTAGTGCTAATGGGAAGGTGGGTGATGTGGACTTCAGGGCGTGCAGACATTTGGCTTTGCGCTCAACACTATGGGCATTTTAAATCGGGGGTCCAGGGAATGAACCTACCAAGTTCTGGGTGACAGACCGGCGGCAGTGGAGGGTTCCCAGGTAGTGGGGTACGAAGAGGTAGAGAAGGCTGCTGGAAATACTCCGCACAGCCCTAAATGAATGAATGACTTAAACAAGTGTGTAAAGTGATATACAGCAACATTTGTGTTTTGAGCTGTTTGGTAGGAACTGATTCGGGGCAAAGTATAAAGGAGACTTCATCCTCTGCCCCAGGCAAGTGCCATTCCTATGCTGCCCACTCCCGTTTAGCAGGAGTTGGGTTGCAGTGAACCTAGAGGGGAAGGGGAGGTCAGTACTGGACAGGGAGCAGGAGAGAAGTTGAGAAGCTGGAGACAGCCTTTCACGCTGAAGTCCCAGGCATCTCTGAGCTGCCTGTAAGTCTGCTGGAGCCTTTCTCAGCCAAGGGGCCTCTTCTCTTTTTCCATCTGAAATCCCTCTGCTCTCCTTTCTCCCAGCTTCTACCCTAATATAGTGTAGCTTGCTGCCAGGGCCCAGGCATCCACAGGAAAATGGGTGTGCCAGTTTGGGCACGCCTCTCTGTCTCTGGGGAACTGCCGCTGGCTCATTCTGCCAGCCAGGCCCCTCTCAGTGGGGTCTCTCAGGAAATGCGCTCTGCTGGGGCTTGGGAAGGCTGGGGAGGGGAGACTCTCTAGGCCAGTGGGTCCCAGGGCAAATCCCATCAGCAGAATTCACCCTAAGTGCTGGGTGACAGAGAGGGTTTGCAGATCATTTCAGAGGAACTCCCTTAGCAAGTGGATATTATGTCTCCAGTAAGAGAGAAGGTAAGAGGCCTGGAATCAGGAACCTCTAAAAGAGGGAGGTGGGGATGAAGGGCCACATCATACCCACCACCATTATATAACTATCCGAGATTTAATAGCAAATCTGTCAGAGTGAGAGTAAATCATTCCCACTCCTAGAAGGTCTCTGGAGTTCTTCCATCATTGAATGTGATGCAGCTTTTCTGGCATCCGCTTCATTCTTTGCAGCCCAGCAAAGACACGGTGTCTACAAAAATCCACATGAAATGTATAGAAAGTTTGTAGCAAAGTTGTCTGTGTTTGATTGTGTTCATATGGCTATAAGAGATAAACTTTTTTATTCTGTTCTTTTTGGGGGCTTTTTTTGAGGTATAGTTGACATTACATGTTAGTTTCAGGTGTATAACACAATGACTTGCTATTTGTATACATTGTGAAAGGATCACCACCAGAAGTCTAGTTACCATCAGTCACTGTATGTAGTTACAATTTTTTTTTCTTGTGATGAAGTCTTGGAAGATTTATTCTGAGTAACTTTCAAATATCCGATACAGTATTAATTAACTGTAATCACCATGGTGTACATTAGTACATCCTCATGGCTTATTTATTTTGTAACTGGAAGTTTGTACTTTTTGACCCCATTTGCCCATTCCCCCCCACCCCCAACTCTGTAACCACCAGTCTGTTCTCTGTATCTACGAGCTTGGGGTCTTTTGTTTGTTTTGCATTTCAAATTGTACATACAAGGGAGGTCAGATGGTGATTTATCTTTCTATCTGACTTACTTCACTTAGCATAATGTCCTCAAAGTTCCATGTTGTCCATTGCTAATGGCAAGATTCCTTTCTTTTTTATGGCTGAATAGTATTGCCGTGTGTGTGTGTGTGTGTGTGTGTGTGTGTATCTACACCACATCTTTTTTTTTAAAGACTTTATTTATTTATTTGGCAGACAGAGATCACAAGTCGGCAGAGAGGCAGGCAGAGAGAGAGGGGGAAGCAGGCTCCCCACTGAGCAGAGAGCCCAGTGCGGGGCTCGATCCCAGGACCCTGAGACCATGACCTGAGCTGAAGGCAGAGGCTTAACCCACTGAGCCACCCAGGCGCCCCTGCACCACATCTTCATTATCCATTCATCTGTCATGGGCACTTGGGTTGCTTCCATATCTTGGCTATTGTAAATAATGCTGCGAAGAACATGGGGATGCAGAGTTAATGTTTTCATTTTCCTCAGATGAGCACCCAGAAGTGAAATGAATGCTGGATCATGGGGTAGCTCTATTTTTAACTTTTGGGGGCACCTCCATACCGTTTTCCACAGTGGTGCCCCAGTCTGCATTCCCACCAACACAGTGCAGAGGGTTCCCTGGTCTCCACCTCCTGGCCTACGCTTGTTACTTCTTGTCTTTTTGATGATAGCTGTTCTAACAGGTGTGAGGTGACAGCTCATTGTGGTTTTGATCTGCATTTCCATTTTTCTTCTGTGCTTAAATCAACTCTTAAAACCTCATTTCCACCCGAGAGTTCGGAGGTTCACACCACCTCATCCTGGAAGCAAAGCAGAAGATGAAGAATGAGCATCTCGGGCCCCAAGAAAGGCTCCGTGAATCTTATGCTGGGAGAAAACTGGTGAGCAGGCGTGCTTTCACCAGTCAGGAAAACCCAGTGAGGTTTGCTCAAAGCCCAGCCAGACCACATGAGCCAGAGCCGTCCTCCAAAGTGCCACCTTCATAGATAAGTATTAGGAAGTGAACACCTGCCCCACGATCTACAATTAAAGTCTCTCCGGGGGCAGGCTAAGCTAGAAATTTCTCTTTGGAGTTAAAAGATATAAGGACCTGAGAAAGTTCCTCTTCATTAAAAAGGGGGGAATTCAAAAGCAGGGAGTTCGGGGAGAGCAGGACATTTTCATCGAGCATTTTCTTCACCGAGAAACTTGCAGTCCAGTATGTTGGTGTGACTGCTTCTCCTTTCAAGCTTTGTGAGCTCAAAGACACACCAGAAACCGTCCTAAAAGCACTGTCTTCAGACCTTCCCATCTCATCTCACTTCACACCACAACTGAAATATAGACCCTCTCTTTTGCATAATTCCCGTAACATTCTCGCATATACCCTCCCTCATTCTAATTCATTCTACTTTCTCTGGCCAGATACTGGTCTTTTAAGTACAACTACTTTTACACCTACTCAAAAACTGACAGCGGCAGCTGCCTGTCCTCTCTCATGTTAACTAGAAAGTTCTTAGTTGTTTTCAACAGACTACACGATTGCTTCCAGCCTAAATTTTCGGTCTTTCTCTCCTGGTTTCCTAAAATGTGGCCAAAATACACTACCTGTTTTCACAGAGCTTGAGCCACATTTTCCCTCTTCTGGGTGATTGCTGCTTCCTGCACCTGGAATTCCTCCCTCCATCCCCCCGAACCCCGGCCACCTATTGGTCCAAATCCTGCCCATCCTCTGGTGTCACCCTATCTTGGATGAAATGTTTCCTTGATCCCTTAAATGGGAAGCTTCTGCCTTCTGTTAAACACCCACGGCACTCTGCGTTTCTCTTGCGGTGCTTATGACATGTACGGTACAATAATTTACGCACTCCTGTATACTTCTAGATTCTGACCTCTGGAAGGCAGGCGCTACCACGTCTTCCCCTTCTTTGTATTTCTTCTGGGGCCTAGCCAAACACCTGGAGCCAAGTGGGTGTTTGTGCTGGTCAAGTTACTGGCCCTGTAATGTGGCTGATGGGCCACTGGAAGGAAAGGAGCTGAGAGAATCGTGCACAGGTCAACGGGGCTTTGTGCCGCCATGAGTCTCCATGCAGAGCGACTGTGGCTTGCTGGCCGTAGAGCTTGCTTTTTCAGTCCATGAACACCCTCTGCTTAAGCAATAACCTTCTCTGTTGGGGGCTGTAAGGCGAGAGACTTACTGCAGCCACAAGCTAGAGCGCACATTTATTATTTTTCTTGGCCTCTTTGCTATAGCGGTTGAACGCTTTCCTTAGTGAACACGAATGTGTGCGCTCCATCAATTCCCCTTTCAGAGAACATGGCTAAAATGGGTAATTGAAAGTGAAGATTGAGTTTAAACAGAAGAAGGATTCCTTTTGCCAGGCTATCCCATAGTATGAACTTGTGGCAGCCAAGTTATGATGAATACCCAGGCTAAAGACTCACTTCCAGCCGAGCGGCGTGAACGAGCTCCAGGTCCTGGGGAGTCGCTCACGCCGGCCCCTTCCTTAGGTTGGCCCTTGAGTGAGTTCTCAACTGTCAGCTTTTCTGGGCTATTGTTTATGGGAGCCTTTTAAGCCCCAATTCTTTTCTCTTGGATATTTGAAAGTAGTTCTGGAACGGAATCTTTTTCTTCCTTTTCTAATGAAAACGGGGCTCTACCCAGAGACTTTTTGAGGCGGACACAGAATTATGGTGTGCTGGGGGCAGCGGGGTGAAGAAGGTGGGGAAGTCCTTCTCTTGGTGTTTTCTGTCTTATGGAGAAGGAGACACGGGCTTATCTGTGCAGGGAAATGAGGTAGCAGCGGCGGGTCAACAGGCTCTGGGAGCCAGGAGAGCTGCCATTGCAGGAGCCCTGGGGCCTGGACATTGGAGAATGATGCTCGTGGATGGCTGAGGCCTGTGACAGTGGCCCTGCAGGCCCAAGGAAGGTTAGCAGAGGTCCAGGCACTTCTCTAAGAACATTTGGAAATTGGGAGGAAAAATCCACGTGGGTGTTCTTTTTCTGGGGAGAAAGCCCTTCTCCCAATTCGGAATCACTACCCACTAGAAGCTCTTCATGAATTGCGTGAGCAAGCTGCCCTTAATGGACACAAAATTGCACATAGGAAGTAAGATGACAATTTCTGCCGCTGAGCTGGGGGTCCCTAGGGTTGCAACCAGAGGTACAACTTCTCCTCCTCGCTTAAAAAGCAACACCCAACAAAGCAGGCATAATCATAGATGGTAATCACCTTCAGGCCTGGGTTGGCAACTCGTTGTACCCCTCGCTTAGACCAGAGTCTGCGACCTGGAGGAGGATCGTTAGTCCATATTCGTGGATTAAAGAACCGGCTAAAATAATTTCTCGTGGCGGAGAACAAGGGTTCTGTTTCAAATATCCCTGTAGGATTTCACTGGAATTTCCAAGATGCTAATTCCCAGAGAAAAAGGAATGCGAGACAGCAAAATGTCAGAGGAAATTTGCACTGTCCTGAACAGGACACCCCCTCCGGACAGGCGATGAGCCAAGGCATAGTTCATGGCCGGGGCTGTTGGATGTCCAATCCCCCTGGGACACTATTCTAGGAGACTCAGAAACTCCTGGAAGACCCAGAGGCAGGATTTGCAGATCAAGGTTTAAGGCTAAAGCTTGTGCAAGAGAGAAGCCATTGGTAGCATTGCTGAGCTCCCAATTTTCCAGATGATAATTGGTTTCACCTGGATCTTACGGGCCGCATGGCACGCTCGACCCAGAAACCTCTGGAGTGTTCATTCCGGAGATGCATGATTCACTCGCCCGTAATCCTTAGCTCATACTGGATGTCTCTTTCTGCATTGTTCTCCAGGGAGAGGATAAATGGGCTTGGACCTAATGGCTTGGATTATCCTGGAGGTTTGGGGTTGTAAATTGAGTATCATGGTTTTAAAACTTTTTTATGAGTAATGGTCAGACAAATCCGAACACAGACTTGGGGGCAGACTCTCTGCCTTGGCCTGGCAATAGCGTTGTGCACTTTCTCCTGCCCTGCTTGCTCTTACGGTGACCTGTAGTGTGTTGGGTCCTGGGGACCGGCCGCTGATTTCTCATGTCCCATCGCTGGCTGTTGGCAGCGTCCACCCGGTGGTGCCTCATGAGCGTCTGTCTGTCCAACACCGACTACATCCCGGGACCCTCTGACTGATGACTCTGGCCGGCCACTTACTGTGTGGGTGGCTGAGCTGAGTGACCCTGCCAGATCCAGGGATCCAGGAATGTTCAAAAACACTGGTTAATTTAGGGCCACAGGGCAAAGACCGAGCCAAGGTTTGGCAGGCCCACTGTGGAGTGGTGAGGAAGTGGTGGCGTGGCCACGTCCCCCACCTTCTGTGACACTGCCCACAGATTGGCCGTTCCATATAGGAACTCTGACAGACTTGTTGCCACTGACTCAGCATTCGTCAGACAAAGGCTCCGAGTCCTTTAAATATCCAGTGTTGAAATCCTGTTTCCACTTAGATTCTCATCTAGCTTTCCAAGGGGTGGAATCATACTGTTTCCCCATTAGTTACTCATGGATCTGAGGCCTCCGGCCATATGAGCAGGTCCTGGGGTCTCTCGTCCATTTCGTGTCCTCATGGTGGCTCTCAGCATGTCTATGGCATGAGAACGCCTCAGGCCAGTGCTGACCCTGCTGGGCTCTCAGGCTCTGTAGATTCTCGGAGGAGTTTCCCATCCACATCCAGGCTCCCCTGTGTGGGCCACCTGGTCTCTGGAATGGTGGGATATCCGACTGGGAGGGCCTGAGACATAGCTCCTTGTGTCTTAGGGATGAGCCTCTGAGGCCCAGGGATCTGGAGGGCTTTTGTCTGGGGTGACCTAGGGCATGAGAAACACAGCTGGGTTTAGAGCTAAGTGGTGGCTCCAGAGCTCCCATCACTCTCTCCCCACCCCTGCTCTGGGCTTGCCCTAAATTTGGTCTTTGAGTGGCCACCCTGGGTGAGACAACTGCCGGGCCCCGGGGAGGGAGAGGGGCAGGCTGGAACCAGTCACACGGCCTGCGCTTGCCGGGCCCTGTCCCCGTGTATTTCGGCGTGGTTGTGTCTCCTGACACTTGGCTGCCACGGCAGGCTCTCACCCCTGGGGCCGCTTGCGTGTTCCTCGAGGGCTGGGAGTCCCAGATGCTCCCTCTCTCTACCACTTGCTTTGAGCTCCCCAACTGATAGGTCATCATATTCTTAATGAGATCTAATTCGCATCCCAGACCATTCACCCATGGAAACCAATGCGGTGATTTTTAGTGTGTTCACAGAGTTGTGTATCTATCAGCACAATTTTATTTTTTTATTTTATTTTTTTAAGGGATGACTCTTTTTTTTTTTAAAGATTTTATTTATTTATTTGTTAGAGAGAGAGAGAGAGAGAGAGCGAGCACAGGCAGACAGAGTGGCAGGCAGAGGCAGAGGGAGAAGCAGGCTCCCTGCCAAGCAAGGAGCCCGATGTGGGACTCAATCCCAGGATGCTGGGATCATGACCCGAGCCGAAGGCAGCCGCTTAACCAACTGAGCCACCCAGGCGTCCCATCATCAGCACAATTTTAGAACGTTTTCATTTCTCCCCAAAAGAAACCTATGCCCCTTAGCCATCACTCCCCACCCCTGACACCGGAGCTCTAGGCAGCTGTTTGCCTGTTCTCTGTCTCTACACATTTACCCACTCATTACGTTCCGTATAAGTGGAATCATGCAATATTTGTCCTTCTGTGCCTGGCTTCTTTCATGGAGAGTGATGTTTTCAAGGCCCATCCGTGTTGAGGCAGGTATCACTACTTGATTCCCTTGTATGGTTGAAGTCTGTTCTACTGCATGGGTAGACCACATTTTATCCATTCAACAGCCGATAGACATTTGTGTTTCCACTTCTTATGAGTAATGCAGTAAACAATCCTGTAAGTTTGTGGCCATATGGTTTCATTTCTCTTGGCTAGCTACCTAGATGATTTTCCAAAGCGACTGTACCCTTGTCCATTCGCACCAGCGGCATGTGGTGGTTCCAGCTTCTGCACACCTCAATGACTCTTGATATTATCTGCCATTTTGATTAAGTGTTATCATTTTAGCTCAGGTCATTAACGGCTTCTACTCAAGGACAGAGTGAGAAAGCAGCCTCTGTTCTGCCAGCTACAAAAGGAGACTGGCGAGAGTCACCTACGGCTGCCTGCCACCCTGTCACTGCTGGCTGCAGGTGCACTGCTGGTCATCAGGCGCCCTTGGGTGCATTAGAAGGAAAATGAGAAGGAAATGCCTTGTGTGGGTATGGGGTCACCAGGCTTGGTCAGGAGACAGACTCTGGGCTCATTAGGAAAAGGATGGAGGCCGACCCAGGACTCAGGACTTAAGAGTGGCGGGCAGGATGATTGGAGACCCTGCTCCCTCTTTTGGTGGGTGTGATGGTGTAGGCAAGTCTCTGAACAACCTTACATGTGTGTTGGTCCTTGCTCTCAGTGGCTCAGCCCATGTGGAATCCACCATAGTCTTTCACAGCTTGTGACTGCTTAAAAGAACAAAGCAAGAAAGGGTGCAGGCGTATGGACAGCATCCTGGCGTGCAGGAATCCTGGGATCCCCTGGGAGCAAGTGAGACTAGCGGAAGCTTGGGCCCCATGGAGCAGTATGTGCATTCGAATAAGATCCCTCTACTGATCCTTATCCACGGTGAAATTTCAGAAGTACTGGTGTGATGAATGAGTTCAGCCCTTTGCCAGACCAGGGTGGCTGGCCTGTTTCTATGGGCCACACAATAGCTCCCCAACCCTCCTTCCCCCTTTCCCGTGGGTTTGCCTTCATCATGGTCGCTAGACTTCCTTTCCGAAGTTCCCGACATTCCTGAGATAAGCCACCCCAGCCTTTAGGTTTCTACTCCCTCTTCCAGCTCCAAAACAAACCGAACCCTGAGAGGGATCTTGACTGTGTCCTTTTAAGCCCTCCTGCCTGGCTGAACCTCCAGCAGCAGCAGCAAAGCCATCTTTCGGTGATGGGTGACAGGGGCCTCGTGTGGCTCTGCTCTGCAGTGAATTTGTCCCTTAGAAATAATTTCAGCTCCTTAAGAAAGCCACATGAGGACGGTCTGGGAGACCAGTGAGATCTCATCCTGTGACTGAGAATTGGCATCTTGGGGACTACACATCTTTCTCCTAGAAACTGATGCCCTGGGGTGAGGGAGGAGGCAGCCCCGTTGGAGGGGGGGACAACACCAGTGGGAAGTCAGAAGAGCACACGCTGCCCCTCACACTCAGCACCATCCACTGCCCCTCCCCGTAGCCCCACGAATTGGGCAAGTCAGGAAGACTGAACTGGTAACAGCAATAAAAAGGGAGCCTCCCCCTTTTCCGGGGCGGGGGGGCGGGTAGGGAAAGTTAGGGTTGATATTCTGCTTTGGCAGATCTGGGCTGGGCACTAGGAATCTAGGGCAGGGATCTCCAAAGTCAGTCCAGCAGGCCAGACGGGGCCCACTGCCTGGTTTTGTATGACCAGCCAGGTGAGAATGGCTTTTCAGTTTTAAAATGGTTGAAGTCAAAAGGAGAGTATCTTCTAACACGGGAAGATTCTGTGAGATTCAGATATCTGTGTCACTGGATCGCAGCCCGGCTCACCTGTTTGGGTACTGTCTGTGGCCACTTGGTGATACCACGGCAGGGTTGAGCAGGCATGACCCAGATCATGTGGCCTGCAAAGCCGAAATTATTTATTGTCTGGCCCTTTACAGAAAAAGTCTGCCACTCCCGAACTAAGGCCTTGCTGTTCCAGGTAGGGACCGTGAACCAGCATCATCCGGGAGCTTTAGAGAACTCGAGAATCTCAAAACCCACCTCAGACCTAGGAAATCAGAATTTACCTTTTAACATACTCCTAGGTATTTGGGGCTGCTTCTCATTCCCCATGAGGCTCATCTTTGCCTTTGGTCGAGGGTATTTTAAGAGATAGAGTCCCACACGCTGTAACTGGCACCGTACACTGTTGCTGTCAATTCGTGTGACAGAGAACGGGGTATCTCGTTATCCGTGTTTGAGGCCTGGTCACCTCACAGACCCTCAAGAAACGAGGACCCTATTTATTCTTGCTGATTCTTGGCCAAGATTTGGTATCCTAATTCAAAGCTGGAGGCCGACTGGCTTTTGCTAGCGGCTGACAGACTTCCTTGAGGCTGCGTGCATTTCTCAGCATCTTTCTGGATCTGCTGCCCTGCCAGGACCTTGCTATGTGGCATGGCCTGCAACTCTCCCCAGGCCCCTAACCTGGGTGCTGGGGGCTTGACTTGGACAATGTATCTTGTGCCGGGTGCTGTTCTCTTAGGAGCGGTTAATCTTTCTGCTGGTCAGGACCATCCCTAGTAGAACATTTCTATTAGTGGCTTCCTTGAAGCACTGCTTCCCATGGAAGTTCATAGATATATTCTAGGGGCAGCAGAAAGCAGTGTAGCTGGGAATCTGCTGGGTTAAGGAAGCTTCTTTCTTGCAGGACTGCTCAGGGCCATTGATACGCTATTGACCTTGTTAAGGTCTCCAGGGAGAGGACCAGGGAGGCTAGGGGAAGACCACAGACCAGCAGGGGCAGCATCACCTGGGAACTTCTTTGATCTGTAAATTCTCAGGCCACCACACCCCAAAGCTACTGAACCTGGCTGTGAGGGAAGGGGGCCCAGCAGTCTGTGTTTTAACAAACCTTCTTGGTGATCCCGATGCTTTGTGCAAGTGTCAGAGCCACCTGTATGGTCCTTTCCAAATTGTTTTCTCATAGCATCGCACTAGACTAGGGTTTCACATTTGGTTTTGTGATTTTTATTTATTTTTTATTAAAGTACAATTAGCATATGGTGTTATATTAGTTACACGTGTACAACATAATGATTCAACAATTCTAGACATGACTTAGTGCCCACCATGGTAAGTGTAGTCACCATCTGTCACCAATGTTAATACAGTACTATCGACTGTATTCCCTGTACCTTACTTTTCATCTCTGTGACTTAATTCTTTTGTAATTGGAAATTTCTCCCTTTCACCCAGCTCCCCACCCCCTCTCCTCTGGCAGCCACCAGCTTGTTCTCTGTAGTTAAGGGTCCATTTAGGTTGTTTTTGTTTGTTCATTTGTTTTTCGTTTTTTTTGTTTTTTTTTTTAGATTGGACATATGAGTGAGATCTTATGGTATTTGTCTTTCTCTGTCTCACTTGTTTTATTTAGCGTAGTATCCTGTAGGTCCATCCATGTTATCGCAGAATGCAAGTGCTCATTCTTTGTTATGGCTGAGTAGTATGCCACTGTGTGTGTGTGTGTGTGTGTGTGTGTGAGAGAGAGAGAGAGAGAGAGAGAGAGAGAGA
>ML098400.1:60131-82498 GCA_003697995.1 Taxidea taxus jeffersonii | reverse complement strand
GAGAGAGAGAGAGAGAGAGAGAGAGAGAGAGATTGTGTGATTGTCTTTAGCCATTTGTGTATCCATGGACATGTGGGTTTCTTCCATATCTAGGCTACTGTAGATAATGCCGCTATAATGGTGGGCGTGCAGATATCTTTTCAAATTGGTATTTTTGTTTTCTTTGGGTAAATACCCAGTGGTGGAATTACTGGATCATATGGTAATTCGATTTTTAATTTTTTTTTAAAGACCCTCCATAGTGTTTTCCACAGTGGCTACACCAGTTTCTTTCCCACCAACAGTGCCTTTTCCTCCACATCCTTGCCAGCACCTGTTATCTCTTGTCTTTTTGGTTCTAGCCATTCTGACAGCTGCAAGGTGCTATCTCACTGTGGTTTTGATTCACATTTTCCCAATGATGAGTGATGGTGAGCATCTTTTCATGGGTCTGCTGGCCATCTTGTGTCTTTGGAAAAATGTCTATTCAGGTCCTCTGTCCATTTTTTTAAATTAATTTTTTAAAAAATTTTATAAACATATAATGTATTTTTATCCCCAGGGGTATAGGTCTGTGAATCGCCAGGTTTACACATTTCACAGCACTCACCATAGCACATACCCTCCCCAATGTCCATAACCCCACCACCCTCTCCCTTCCCCCTTCCCCCAGCACCCCTCAGTTTGTTCTGTGAGATTAAGAGTCTCTTATGGTTTGTCTCCCTCCCGATCTGATCTTCTTTCATTTATTCTTTTCCTACCCCCTCAGCCCCCCACATTCCATCTCCACTTCCTCATATCAGGGAGATCATATGATAATTGTCTTTCTCCGATTGACTTATTTCGCTAAGCATAATACCCTCTAGTTCCATCCATGTCGTCACAAATGGCAAGTAGACTCAAAATGGATGAAGGACCTCAACATGAGAAAGGAATCCATCAAAATCCTTGAGGAGAACACAGGCAGCAACCTCTTCAACCTCAGCCGCAGCAACTTCTTCCTAGGAACATGGCCAAAGGCAAGGGAAGCAAGGGCAAAAATGAACTATTGGGACTTCATCAAGATCAAAAGCTTTTGCACAGCAAAGGAAACAGTCAACAAAACCAAAAGACAACCGACAGGATGGGAGAAGATATTTGCAAACGACATATCAGATAAAGGGCTAGTATCCAAAATCTCTAAAGAGCTTAGCAAACTCAACACCCAAAGAACAAATAATCCTCTGTCCATTTTAATCAGATTCTTATATTTTTGTATGTGTGTGCTGAGTTGTATAAGTTTTTTTAACATATTTTTGGATATTAATCCCTTATTATATAGGTCATTTGCAAATATCTTCTCCTAATCAGTAGGCTGACTTTTTGTTTTGTTGATTGTTTTTTCCCCTGGGCAGAAGCATTTTATTTTGATGCAGTCTCAATAGTTTATTTTTGCTTTTGTCTCTCTTGCCTCAGGATACATATCTAGAAAGAAGTTGCTATAGCCAATGTCAAAAAAGTTACTGCTTGTGTTCTTATCTAGGATTTTTATGGTTTCAGGTTTCACATTTAGGGATTTTCTCCATTTTGAGTTTATTTTTTTGTGTTGGTATTAGAACATGATCCTGTTTCATTCTTTTGTGTGTAACATGCTAGTTACAGCATATGGGCCTCTATCTCTCTTTTTTTTTAAAGATTTTATTTATTTGTTAGAGAGAGAGAGAGCAAGCACAGGCAGACAGAGTGGCAGGCAGAGGCAGAGGGAGAAGCAGGCTCCCCGCCAAGCAAGGAGCCCGACGCGGGACTCGATCCCAGGATGCCGGGATCATGACCCGAGCCGAAGGCAGCTGCCTAACCAACTGAGCCACCCAGGCGTCCCAATCTCTTAAGTAGCATTTATTGAAGAGACTGTCTTTTCCCTGTTGTATACTCTTGCCTCCTTTCTCATAGATTAATTGACCATAGAAGTGTGGGTTTGTTTCTGGGTTCTCTATTCTGTTCCTTTTATCTACGTGTCTGATTTTGTGCTGGTACCATAGTGTTTTGATGACTACAGCTTTGTAGTATAGCTTGGAATCTGGGATTGTGATACCTCCAGCTTTGTTCTTCTTTTTCAAGAGTGCTTTAGCTATTCGGGGTCTTTTGCGGTTCCATACCAATCTCAGGATTATTTGTTCTAGTTCTATGAAAAATGCTGTTGGTGTTTTGATAGGGATTACATTAAATCTGTAGATCGCTTTGGGTAGTGTGGATAGTATCACAGTATTAATGATTCGAGTTCATGAGTCACCATATCTTTCCGTTTGTTTGTGTCATCACATCTTTTTAAATTTATTTATTTGACAGAGATCACAAGTAGGCAGAGAGGCACAGAGAGAGAGAGAGAGAGGGGAGGAAGCAGGCTCCCTGCCGAGCAGAGAACCTGATGTGGGGCTCAATACCAGCACCTTGGGATCATGACCTGAGCCGAAGGCAGAGGCTTTAACCCACTGGGCCACCCAGGCGCCCCACCTTTGTTGTTTTTAAAGGGAACTGTGTTTTTGGTTCCAGGACAGGACGTTTGAGAAGATGACATTGAATTTCATGAAGCTGGTGGCAGTGTCCATTGCAAACTCGGGGGGGGCGGTGGAAAGAAAAACAAACCCCTCTGGGTAGCAACATCTGTCCCACATCTGTCCCACTGAGTAGTTGTATGCATACTTACTTAATAGAAGTTTCTTCCAGTTGAAAGCCACCAACTTTTGGCTGGTGCGAACATGTGTTCTTTAAAATGTGTTTTTGTGTATTAAACTGTGAAGAAAGCCGGGAACAGCCCTTGAAGATCTATTTCTCTCCTCTGCACAACTGCCCCTTCTAGGATACTCTTTTTTTTCCCCTCCTGAAAAATTTCCTCAGGCAAATCCTACCCCACCTTTCCAGACCAGTCAAGTCCAGTTGGCTTTTGCTGGTGCCCTTGCCCACAGAGAGAAGGTCACTCCCCAGGAACGCCCTGGGAAGCCTTCAGATCTGACGGGATGGCCTCTCCCCAGGCAGCACCTCTCAGCCCAGGGCAGTTAGCTATCCCTTCTCAGTGTTCAGCCCACTGCCTCACCTTCCAGAACTTTCTCCTTTGCATATTGTCAGGGCACGTGTTTGGCCTGGGTACTTTTTATTCTTTGCTATTGAAGAGTTTGTAAATGCTCTGTTGTCTCTGAGTTTGAAAATGCCAGTGACACTGAGGCTAGAACGGGGTGGGGGTGGGGGTGGGGGGTGGGGGGGCGCAAAGTTCTCTTGCCCAGACCTTTGCTCTTCTTGTTTATATAGAGGTGGGGCCTCAAGAGCACAAGAGCTGACGTGGTAGGTGGGTTCTTGACTTATAAAGAAGCACAGTCACCTCACTGCCAAGCCATGTGACCTCGGCCAGCACCACATTCTGGGGCCTTCTGCTGAAGGCCTTGCCACAGCCTGCCTCCCTTCTTGGATTTTGTGTGTGTTTCAGTTGACCTCTGAGGAGGCCCACTGAGCCTTTGGGGGACCGTCTGCCATTGCTGTCTGGCTTCATGTTAAAGGCTGACATCTTATTGTATGTCGGCCTCGAATGTGCACGGTCAGCCTCCAGGACCTTGGGGATCCCCTTTGGTGGGGACAGGAGTTGCTGTTTGTTGAGGGCCCCTGCTTTGAGCTGACCTCGGAATCAGGCGCCTGTCTTCTCCCTGTTTCTCTTCCAGCTTTAGGTGGAAGGGGGACAAGGCCACACTGTGGTTCTTCATAATATGAAACAATAGAAGGAGAAAAAAACTGACAAAAATATATTCTTTTTCCCTCGAACGAGAGTAATGCCTTCCTTTATAAAGTCCTCCTTTCAAGCTGCTTTTTGTTAGCTGTGTAAAATATGCCCGCCCTGAAAATTTCCCACACCACATGCTCTCTTGTCTTTGCTAATGAAAGGCGGAGTGCCTGGGGACTGTGGGCACCATCCACTCTGCCCAATGTCTCCCCTTTGAGGTTTTGTGTGGAAGAGTTTCAACACAGGAAGGAATATTCTCTCAGGAGAGGCAGCTGTAGAAGCAAGGCTGTCTCTGTGAGCTGCTCTGTGGCGGAGATCGCTCTCTCACCAGCTCCCTGCCTTACCACTTGTATTTCTTTTTTCTCGAGGAAATAAAGTTAGAATAGATAGTGAAGAGGAGCCTGAATGGGGAGAGAAGTTACATAAGGCTGGTGTTTGGGTGCAAGGGAGGGAGGAAGAGTCTCCAGTAGGGTAGAGCCCTGGTTGCCCACAGCAGTGGCCCAGCCAGTGGTACTCTTACTGCCTTCCCTCCCTCCCCCAGCTCTCTTCCCTAGCCCACCATGGTGCTTCCTGGGATCTCCTCCCATGAGCTACTCGCACCTTCTCTTAGAGTCTGCTTTTGGGGAAACTCACATGAACAATGTCGAAGCTGGAACTTAGCCCAAGATTTTAGGTTCTGACTCAAAGTTCTCTCTACTGCTGAATTCATCCTGCCAAGCAGAGCTATCTAGGTCTGTCATTGAACCATAAGTTAGACTTCATGAGGAAGCCTGGGCGTGTTTCAGTCATCGGTTGCTGTATAAGAAACCATCCTGAACCTTAGTGGCTTAAAACAACCCTGCCACTTACTTGCTTATGATTCTGCAATTTGGGCAGGGCTTAGTGGGGATGGCCCCTCTCTGCTCAACCACCCAAGGTGGCTCCACTCATGTGCCTGGCATTTCCTCTGGGATGAATGGAATGGCCGAGATGGCTGGGCCTCCCTTTCTCCCTCTTTGCAGTCTCCTGTGCTCTACATCTTCTCTGTCTCTCTGTGTTGCCTTCCTCTTTTCTTTCCATGCAGATAGCTTCTTTTTTTTAATCCACATTTTTATTTAAACTAAATGAGCCAAGATACTACATCATTAAGTACAGATGTAGTGTTCAATGATTCATTAGTTGCATGTAATACCCATTGCTCATCACATCACGAGCCCTCCTTAATGCCCATCACCAAGTCCTGCATCAGGCTCTGTGTTCAGTCAGAATCTGCTGGAGATTATCTTCCTCTCTGTCTCCCTCTGCTCCTTCCTCTCTCTCTCTCTCTCTCTGTCTGTCTCTCTCTGTGAAATAAATAAAATTTTTTTAAAAATAGAAAAATTTCTCTTTGCCTGCTTGGTTTAGGTTTTATTTGCCGTTCTTTCTCCTGCTCTTTTAGGTGTAAGGTTACCTTTTGCACTCAGGATTTTTCTATGTTTTTAAAATTTTTATTTATTTTTTAAAATTTCTTTTCAGTGTTCCAGAATTCAGTGCTCCATGCAATACGTGCCCTCCATAACCCACCACCAGGCTCACCCAACCTCCCACCCCCCTCCGCTCTTCTTGAGCAGTGAAATCCAGAGCCGCTGTGACTCTTAAGGCCCCAGTACAGAACTGTCACAGCCTCGCTCTGACACATTCTACTTGTTAAAGCAAACCACAAAGCAGGCCCAGGTGGTGGTAAGAGTGGGTAGACTCTGCTTACTGAAATGGAAAGGGGGATATCATCATGTGCAGGGTGGGGGGATTCGGTCAGTTTGGTTTGGAAGAACATGCTGGAGATGTGAGTTTAATTTCCCAGGGTGTTTGCCAGGTGCCTTCTGGTGAAATGCTGGATCTCAGGTTAGCTCTCTGCGCGTTAGCCTGTTCAGCTACAGAATGCGGCCTGCCCTGATCCACTGCAAGGACATGGAAGTGAATACATCTGTGTCTGAGGAGTATCCAAGGTTCACTTGCCAGTGCTTCCTGATACTAGCCCCTACCTCCATCCTTTGCTCCCCCAGGCTTCTCTCGTTTTTCTCTCATTTTCATTAATGGCAAAGACTTGAAGAAAAGGTAATTCAAAATAGATCATAGGCATAATTATAAAACCTATAAAACTTGTTGGTGATAATATGGGAGAAAAATCTTTGTGAGCTTGAGTTAGATTTTCTTAGATATGATACCAAAAGGATGATCTATAAAAGATAAAAAAATATCACTTCACCCAAACTTAAAATTTAAAAACAGTTAAGAGAATGAAGAGGGGGCACCTGGGCGGCTCAGTCAGTGAAGTGTCTGCCTTTGACTCAGGTCATGATCCTGGGGTCCTGGGATCGAGTCCCACATCGGGCTCATTGCTCAGTGGGGACTCTGCTTCTCTCTTTCCCTCTGCTGCGCTCCCTCTCTGTCAAATAAATAAATAAAATCTTAACTAGCATACTTTATTGTTTTATTATATTCAATGAGTGAACGAACATATGGTACATCATTAATTTTTGATGTAGTGTTCAATGATTCATTAGTTGCATTATAAAATCTTAAAAAACATCTTAAAAAAGAGAATGAAGAGGAGATAAACCACAGACTGGAAAAAGTTATTTACACATGCCATATAGTCCTGACAAAGCACTTTTATCCAAAATACATGAAGAGATCTCTAAACCCCAAAGGATAAGAAAACAAGTAGTCTACTGTAAAGGGTAGGCAAAAATATTTTTTAAAGATTTATTTATTTACTTATTTTTATTTTTTTAAGATTTATTTATTTATTTGAGAGAGAGCACGAGCAGGAGGAGCAGAGGGAGAAGGCAAGGGAGAGAGAATCTCAAGCAGACTCCACACTGAGCACGGAGCCCAACATAGGGCTCGATCCCACGATCCAAGCCAAAACCAAAACTCTGACACTTAACTGACTGTACTACCCAGGCACCCCATGAGTAGGCAAAATATTTAAACAGACACTTCACCAGAGAAGGTATATGAAAAGAAAGCCAGCATCATTACCCACCTACTAGCTGGATGAAGTTGGCCGACTGAACTTCCGCTTTCTTCTGCCAAATGTAAACAATGCCACCTGCTCCCCTAGGGAAGTGATTTGTAATGTACAGTGCAAATATAGGGCATGGTCATAATTCCCCAAAATACAACTTGCACACATTTTTGTTCCTTGGAGATGGCTGACTAGCCAGTTCTCAATCTCCCTCATTGGACCTTATGTGACAGACACCCGCAAATTGTTGGCTACGACTGCTAGGTAACCACTGGCCACTAGCAATTTGAGGCTGATCATTTACTGTAAGCTCGAGTGGACGTGGGTGCCTCCTACCATGCTTTTCCAAACCAGTCTGGTTTGTAGGGCTCCCTAAAAAAACCTCCCACTGTCTGCTTCTTCTGCCCTCAAGTGTCCTAATGTCCTTTCATTTCAAGGAACTTGCATCATGTATGCTCTACATAAAGGGCTTTAGTGTTTCTCGGTACTATCAATACCTGAGAGATTTACTTTGACCTTGATTTTTTTTTCTTTGAATGTATTTGTAAACAGTGGTCAAGCTTGAGATGTATTAGTTTGAATTCTCATGTTTTATGAGAATCAAAATTTTATCATTTTCTCTAGGACCTAATGTTAAATTCAATGCTGAATGCTTAGTAAGGACACTGATTATGTGATGAGGAAGTCACAGAACATTTTTCATCTAGTGTCTAAATTTGGAAAAAGAGGCTTGGATGAACAGCTGCAGTATCCCAACTGATTTTCCATTTATGTGAATCCCAAAGGTGCCGCTCCATGCATTTAAAATTCCTGGAATTCCTGAAATTAAAAAAATACTGTGAGAGGAACACACAGGATTGTTGTTGTTGTTGTTGTTTTTAACAGCTTTATTGAGGTATGCTTGACACAGTAAACTCCCCAAACTGCCTTTGCACCTTTTCAAAAATTAATTGGCAGGTTTGCTTGTTGCTGGTCTGTTTATGGGTTCTTTGTTTTGATCCATTGATCTAGATATCTTGCATTTGCCAGTGTCACATTATTTTGATTTACTGTAGCTTTGTAAATAGTCTTAAAAATGGAGAGTGTGCTTCCTCCAACTTTATTCTTCTCCAAAATTGCCCTGGCTATAAACTCCATATAAATTTTAGAATCATCTTCTCTATATCTACCAAAAAAATCTGCTGGGATTCTGATTGGAATGATGTTAAACTTACCAATCAGTGTGGGGAGAACTGATATCTTTCTTATTTTGAATCTTCCAGTCCACAAATACAGTATATCTCTCCATTTATGTAGGTCATTTTTTATTTCCTTCATTAGCATTGTGGAGTTTTCAGGATACAGATTGGGTATATGTTTCTTGTTAGATTTGTACTTCAGTATTTCATTTCCTGGAGCAATTGGAAATGGTATTTTTTAAATCACTTTCTAAAGATTCTTTGCTAGCACATAGAAATACTATTGATTTTTGTGTTGTTATTTTTTTAGTTGTGGTATAATTAACATACAATGTTATATTAGTCTCAGGTGTGCAATATGATCCAGCAATTTCATACATTAGTAAGTGGTTTTTTTTAAAAAAGATTTTATTTATTTATTTGACAGACAGAGATCACAGGTAGGCAGAGAGGCAGGCAGAGAGAGAGGAGGAAGCAGGCTCCCTGCTGAGCAGAGAGCCCAATGCGGGGCTCGATCCCAGGACCCTGGGATCACGACCTGAGCTGAAGCCAGAGGCTTTAACCCACTGAGCCACCCAGGTGCCCCAGTAAGTGTTCTTTTTTAAAAAAATTATTTACTTATTTGACAGACAGAGATCATAAGTAGGCAGAGAGGCAGGCGATGGGGGTGGGAGGGGAAGCAGGCTCCCTGCTGAGTGGAGAGCACAATGAGGGGCTCAATCCCAGGACCCTGGGACCACACCCTGAGCCAAAGGTGGAGGCTTAACCTACTGAGCCACCCAGGCACCCCTAGTAAGTGCTCTTGATCCCCTTCACCTATTTCATCTATCCCCGCACCCACCTCCCCTCTGATAACCACTACTTTGTTCTCTGTAGTCGAGAGTCTTTTTTTGTCTCTCTTTTTTTTATTTGTTTTGTTTCTTAAATTCCATGTACAAGTGAAATCAAGTTTTCTGTTTTGACTGTGTATCTTGAAACCTTGCTAACCTCAGGAGATAGTTCATCCATTATTTAGGACTTTCTAAGTAGATAATAATGCCATCTGCAAAGAGGGCAGGTGTACCTCTTCCTTTCCAATCTGGATGCCTGTCTGTCTGTCTGTCTGTCTTTCTTTCTTTCTTGTCATATTGCATTGGCTAGGACTACCAGCATAATGTCGAATAAGACTTGTGAGGGTGGATGTCTTTACATTATTCCCAGTCACTGGGAGAAAACACTCCATCTTTCCCCGTGGAGCATAATGCTAATGTAAGCTTTTTATACATCCTCTTCATCAGGTTGACAAATTTCCTTTCTGTGAATTTTGGACATGAATGGATGTTACATTTTATCAAATGCTTTTTTAAGGTATCATTTGATAGGGGCACCTGGGTGGCTCAGCAGGTTAAAGCCTCTGCCTTCGGCTCAGGTCATGATCTCGGGGTCCTGGGATCGAGCCCCGAGTCGGGCTCTCTGCTCAGCCGGGGGCCTGCTTCCTCTTCTCTCTCTGCCTGCCTCTCTGCCTACTTGGGATCTCTGTCTGTCAAATAAATAAATAAAATCTTTTAAAAAAAAGATATCATTTGATATGCTCATGTGAACTTTCTTTTTTAGTCTGTTAATGTAGTAGATTACATTGATTTTTTTTATTGATTGAGTGTTTAAATATTAAGCCAGCCTTATATTCCCAGGACATATGCCACTTGATGTTGGTAATTTTTTTTTTTATGTATTGCTAACTTTTATCTAGTAATTATTTCACTGGTGACTTTTGCATCTATGTTCATGACAGATATTGTCCTGTATTTTTATGTTCCTATAGTTTCTTTGTCTGGTTTTGGCATCAGAGTTAGGCTGGCCTCATAAAATGAACTGAGACATATTTTCTCCACTTTTTCTGGAAGAGATTCTGTACAATATGACGTTATATCTTCTTTAAATATTTGGTAGAATTCACCAGTGAAGTCATCTGGGCCTGCAGATTTTAACTACAAATCCAATTTCTTCAGTATTTCTGGGATTATTTGGATTATTGATTTCATCCTACATGAGTTTTGGTAGTTTGTGTTTTGAGGGATTGGTCCACTTTGTCTAAGCTGTCAAAGTTATATGTAGAGTTGTATGTAGTGTCTAAAGTGATATCCCTTCTCTGCTCCTGAGATTGGTAACTTGTTTCTTCTCCTTGTTTTTCTTTGTCAGTCTTGCTAGAGTTTTATCAATTATATGAATATTTTCAAAGAGCCAGCTTTTGGGTTGATTTATTTTTTTTCTATTATGTTCTCTATTGTGTTGTTTCATTGATTTCTGCTTTTATGTTTATTATTTCCTTCTTGCTCTGGTTTTATTTTCTTCTTTTTATCTAATTTGTTAAGGTGGGAGCTTAGGTTATTGTTTTGATACCTTTCCTCTTTTCTTAACTTTTTTTTTAAGACCTCTCTTTTTAAAGACTTATTTATTTATTTGGTGGGGAGCACAAAAGAGAGACTCTCGGGCAGACTCCCTGAGCACAGAGCCTGATGAGGGACTTGATCCCATGACCCTGAGATCATGACCTGAGCTGAAACCAAGAGTCAGACACTCAACCGACTGAGCCACCCTGGTGCCCTGTTTCCTCTTCTTTAATAGAAGCATCTGTTGCTATGAATTTCCCTCTAAGCACTACTTTAACTGCATCCCACTGCACTCTTTCCCTTTTCCTTCTTGAACTCTGTTGCCTTCAATGCTGGGCCTTTTGATTTTGCCCTGTAAGTCCCCAAACAACAGGAAGAAAGATTGAAAAAAGCTGACCAGGCAAGAGGGAAGACTCAGAGTTTTAGGTGCCTGCAAACCCGCTGCTATGTGCTATCACTCCTGCCCATCACCACCGCGAGGCTACCTGGGGCCCGGGACACAAGAGAACAAAGAAAACCAGCAAAAGAAAACTGGGAGATTTTCCATTCTCTGTGAATACCAGGAGTGTCCTTTCCCTCTCCATGAGCCACAGCTAGAGGGCTTCTTCTGGAACTCTGTCTACAGCCAGTGTCCACTTCTGTGTCTGGGCTAACCTGAGTTTAGCTCAGGGGAACATCACCACTGATTCAGTGGTACTTCGGATTTTGTCTTCTTCTCCAGTCTGCCTGTTAATGTTTACTTTTCAGAGTCCTCAAATCACTGTTCAGTGTACTCTGTTCAGGTTTTTTAGTTGCATTCTGTAGGAAGGTCAAGGTGGGGTGTACTTAACCCCATCTTACCCAGACCTGGAATCTTGTGAGCTGTTTTTCTAATGTTACATGATCTTCTTTGTAGTGGCCAAGTAGGTGATTTCCTTCCTCCTGTCTTTCTCTCTTTTATATTTTCTTTTCTCTCTTTCCTACATTTCCTTGACTGTGATACCAAGTATACTATTAGACCTTGATAAATAATTTCTGACTTGACTTTGTTCCAATGGAAACCTGCTTTTTTGCATTTGTATGATATTTTATAAATAACACAATTTTGAGGAATGATGGGAATGCTTTGCATTGGAAAACATTTTCTGCTTTCCAAAGATATATCTACTAGGATGAGACTAAGAAACAATCAAATTTTAAAACTAGGGAATACTTATGGGGTCACTCCAAAAGTTCAAAAGGATAATATACCTATCTGTGACACAGATATCATTTATTTGTGTTCCTTTGAGTGAACTCAGTTCCATCTAAAATTTTTTTTAAAGATTTTATTTATTTATTTGATAGAGATCACAAGTAGGCAGAGAGGCAGGCAGAGAGAGAGGAGGAAGCAGGCTCCCCGCTGAGCAGAGAGTCCGATGCGGGGCTCGATCCCAGGACCCGGGGATCATAACCTGAGCCGAAGGCAGAGGCTTTAACCCACTGAGCCACCTAGGTGCCCCAAGTTTTTTTTTTTCATGACATAATGCTGATAAATATCTGTTAACAATTAAAGGAACTGAACCCTGCAGAGCAGTTATGCATCAAATGCTATTTATTCTTCTTTTGCTTTATTAGAGAACTCATAATAGTAGCAAATGACCAATCCTATCTTCAGTCCAAACCGTGGAAATTGTGAAATTAACAGAGATTCAGTAAAACATGATCTTTTACACAAATGAGGCTTCTGATAAACTTTCCAATTTCTTACTTTAAGGCTATATTGGTATCAAATGAAATGGCTTTCAAACATAACTGAAATTATATCCATTTACATAGTGAAGAACTGAACCTGTGATGAAGTGTGTGCCTCATACTGTCCGCTGACTGCTTTCTGCCACAGACTTAGGAGCCATGCAGGTCATGTGCTAGGCGACCGTGGCTAAGGGGGTTGGCTCAGCTCCCCACTCTATGCAAGCTATTTCCGATCCCAGGGAAAGCAAGCATGCATCCTGATTTTGAGCAAACATATGAACTTGACTGCAGCTGAATTCTAGTGAGAACCAGGGCTCAGAAAACAACAATTTGCGTTAACATCCAAGTTCTGCTCAAAATATCAACAAAAGCCAAATCCCCCCATTGAATAGGCTGTTTTGAAGTCTTTTCTTGTGAAACAACACTGTTGACGTGTAATTCATCATTAGTTCATAAAAACACTTTGGGAATATAAATCAGGTTGGACTGTAAAGTGGAGCCTTGTTGCTTTCAACTAGAAAACCCAGCCTGGATCTCTGAGGCCTCCTCTTGTTCTCTCCAGCCACCCTATCGTCTATCAAGCTCATCTTCCTCCTCATCTGTGCCCTTCTGCTCACACTCTTGAACTCAGCCTTTCCCTCTGACGCAATGGCTGTGTTTAATTTAACAATCTTCAAAAGAATACACCAACTCCATGTTTAAACGGGAAGACACCCAGGCTCAGAGATGGCGAGGCCAGCCTCAGTCGCACAGCCAGCTGGCAGCGGAGCTGGATGAGGCTTCTTAGCATCCTGCTCTGTTTTTTTACTCCCAGGCTTCTAGAAAGACACTGTGCTATTCGTAGAACCTAACCTCTTAAGAGACCATGCTGAATTGATCAACCACTTTCACCTTTTTTTCTGCACCTTTCAAGAATGTGCAAAAAGGATGCGGAGAAAGGGGAACCCTCCTACACTGTTGGTGGGAATGCAAGCTGGGGCAGCCACTCTGGAAAACAGCATGGAGGTTCCTCAAAAAGTTGAAAATAGAGCTACCCTATGACCCAGCAATTGCACTACTGAATATTTACCCCAAAGATACAAATATAGTGATCCAAAGGGGCACGTGCCCTCGAATGTTTATAGCAGCAACGTCCACAATAGCCGAACTATGGAAAGAACCTAGATGTCCATCAACAGATGAATGGATAAAGAAGATGTGGTATATATATACAATGGAATACTCTGCAGCCATCAAAAAACCAAAATCTTGCTATTTGCAACACCGTGGATGGAACTAGAGGGTATTATGCTAAGCAAAACAAGTCAATCATAGAAAGACAATTATCATATGATCTCACTGATAGGAGGAATTTGAGAAATAAGACAAAGGCTCATAGGGGAAGGGAGGGAAAAATGAAACAAGACGAAACCAGAGAGGGAGACAAACCATAAGAGACTCTTAATCTCACAAAACAAATTTAAGGTTGCTGGGGATTGGGGAGGTAGGGATGGGGTGGCTGGGTGGTGGACATCGGGAAGGGTATGTGCTATGGGGACTCTGTGACTTGTGTACGACTGATGAATCACAGACCTGTACCCTTGAAACAAATAATACATTATATGTTAATAAAAAAAAAGAATGTGCAAGGAAATCAACTCGAGATGAGGTTAGAAGTCAGGATAGACATGCGAGTCTGGGTGCAGTTCATTTCTTGAGCTGAGTGCTTTTAGGTGGCTCTGCTTGGTTTGTGACAACTCATAGGCCTGTGCATGTTTCTGGAAACAAAACACTGATGAAAAGTATACGGAAGAGCAATGACTCTCGCCGTGGACTGGCTGAGAAAAGTGCGGAAGATGAGACAAGTGACACCTGGAGTGGCCCCTGATTTTTTTCTTAGGCCTCAGAACCTAATATTCTATGAATGCCCTTTATGATGCCACAAGTCATCTCTCTCATCCATCTTAAAAATTCATTTTCCTGGGACGCCTGGGTGGCTCAGTTGGTTAAGCAGCTGCCTTCAGCTTAGGTCATGATCCCAGCATCCTGGGATCGAGTCCCACATCAGGCTCCTTGCTCAGCAGGGAGCCTGCTTCTCCCTCTGCCTCTGCCTGCCACTCTGTTTGCCTCTGCTTGCTCTCTCTGTCAAATAAATAAAAAATCTTTAAAAATAATTTCATTTTCCTCCTCAAGACCTTTGATTCTTCTCTCCGGGTACACTGGCTTCCCGGCGCCTGCCTAATCTTTGTGCCATCGGTGTTGCAAGATCCTGCTTCAAAGCAGGCATTTGCTGAAAATCAGTGATAATCATACCGTGAGCTTGGCCCCCACCCCGGGGCACTTACTTATTTAATATTTGCTGTGTGCGCTTTCGAACAAGCCAGGGCCCATCTGGATTTAGAATTTCCCTGCATGTCTCTGCTCCAGGGATCCCACAGTATGTGTGAGGGAGTTTGTAGCTTCTTTTCTAAATGACGGCATGAAACCTCTTTTCTCTCTTTGTTTTTAAGATTTCTTTTTATTTATTTGACAGACATTGATCACAAGTAGGCAGAGAGGCAGGCAGAGAGAGAGCGGGAAGCAGGCTCCCTGCTGAGCAGAGAGCCCAACGCGGGGCTCTATCCCAGGACCCTGAGATCATGACCTGACATGAAGGCAGAGGCTCAACCCACTGAGCCACCCAGGCACCCCCTCTTTTCTCTTTTCGCATTGAATCTGAGTCTGAGGAAATGATTCTTCGAGGCCCCCCCTCTATTTCTCTCTGTGTCTGCCCCCCTTTTCCTTTTACAGCAGGGGAAGGGACAGGAGCCCAAGTTTGTACGCAACAGTGGACTGAAAGCCATAGATCTTCCCCTCTCCCCAGGGCTGACAAAGTGATCTTCTGGAGGTGTTCAACACTCCACCTTTTTATTATTTCTCTCTCTTATGTTTAGAGTTGTCTTTTGTCCCTTCCTTCACCGTTCTGCCCATCCCCCTCTCCCCAGTTTGCTTTGCAGCCACATGCAAGTAAACCCAAGCTCTGTGGGAGACGTTATTTGGTATTACAATTTTACAGAACCACAGAATCTTAACCTTGGAAAGGGCCTTAGGTCTTCATCCTTGTCCCCAGGGCAGGTTCCCCGGCTCACTTCCCCTGCTCAGTGAGCTTTGATGATGTCTCAAGATGGTCTCAAAGCCTTAGAAAAATTTCCTCCAAATTGAGCTGAAATCAACCTCTGGGCAAACTTCCAGACATTGTCCCTGTTTTTCACTTTGGGGAGTATGCAGACCACATCTCTCTTTCTATAGTTTCAGCCATGAGAAATTGGAACACAGGGATTCTGTTTACCTGAAGTCTAACATTCTTCAGACTATATATCAGAAGTTTCCCGACCATTCAACAGACTTTCTATTTATTTGTTTCCTTATTTACTTGTTACCAAAGCTAGAGCCCATTGGCCGCTTTTTGGTTTTTCTTTCTTTCTTTTTTTTAAAGATTTTTTTTAAAGATTTTGTTTATTTATTTGACAGAGATCACAGAGAAGCAGGCAGAGAGAGGAGGAAGCAGGTTCCCTGCTGAGCAGAGAGCCCGATGTGGGGCTCGATCCCAGGACCCTGAGATCATGACCTGAGCCGAAGGCAGAGGCTTTAACCCACTGAGCCACCCAGGTGCCCCTGGTTTTTCTTTCTAACATCTTTCAGCATATCTGTGTCATTCACAACGTGTGGCCCCAAGAATTGGCCTAAATGGTCTGATACTCCTGGTGGAGTCGGTTCAGTCTAGAATAAACTAGCCTTCTGGAGTGTAGCCTCTGCCCTCTTGCTGGTCACTTTTGCTTTCTCCTTTTTAGGACATGCTTCCCCTCTGAGTTCACAGTGTGGACAACAAGACCTAGTCTGTCAGGGCGGATCCCACCACAATGGGTTTGTGCAGCTTAGTGTGGGAAGAGAAGTACAGGACTTCAGGCTTATAATCTCTAGTCAGTTTCTCCTCGTAGGTTTCCAACCAGCTACTGCCTCTGATGATTTCTTCATCTGTCATTTTTGCCTGCCATAGCCAATGTTGCTGATATCCTGCCCCATCTCCCCTCAGCCCACCTCTGCTTTCTCCCGCCGCCCAGGTAGACTGTTCCCACTCAAGATGACAGCTTCTTGCCTCACATGTCTCTGTGCCTCAGGCTTTGCCTGCAGGCTTTCAACTGCTGTGAGAGCTTGCTTGTCAGAAAGTTCTGGAAGGGTGGAAGATAGAACACCCATGAGGCCTGCCCTCAGCCAGGGAGGGGCAGGAGTCAGTGGATAAATGCCCTAGCTTCCAACTTCGGTCCCCAGAGCTTCCCCAGTGGGAATGAGTCTGGTTGTCCTCAGAAGCAGCCTGCTCATTAGCACGAGTTTGTGGACTTTTTTCTCTCTTTCTTTATTTCTTACCTCCCAAGTGACCCACCTGCACCCAAGTCCTTGTCTCAGGGTCTGCTTTGGGAGGAACAAATCAAGAACCTGTCCTCTCCAGCTTTGTGTCTTCTGAAAATTATTCTTCTTAATTCTTCTTCCACTCCTAGAACTCCACAAAGCCCTACAGCGTGTCTCCCAGAACAGCGTCGCCCATTAGTGGGTTATGGGTGGGTCAGGACGAATACCATTTTGAAACTAAAATGAAATAGAATAGAAAACATGAGAGGGCATGGCACCTTAAGTATTGGTGTGTGAAACTTATTTTTTTAAATTTGTTTTCATTTTTATTTAAACATATAATGTAACCCCACCACCCTCTCCCAACACCCCTCCCCCCCACCCCCCCTCAGTTTGTTTTATGACATTAAGAGTCTCTTTTGGTTTGTCTCCCTCCCGGTCCCATCTCGTTTCATTTATTCTTTTCCTACCCCCTTAACCCCCACCCCCATTGCATCTCTACTTCCTCATATCAGGGAGATCATATGATAGCTATCTTTCTCAATTGACTTATTTCGCTAAGTATAATACCCTCCTATAAATGTATGTGTTTACTGAGTCACAAGATACAAATTATTTTTTACTGTGGGTTGTGATAAAAAAGATGTTGAAAAGTCACTGCCTTTGCAAACACAGTATATAAGTAAGTATATTTTTAGGGTATTCATATCAGCTTAATGTATTACCATCCAGTCACAGGGATAGCAAATGAGGGAATGTGGCCCTTCCTACGCATGCAGTGTGCTGGGTCAGAGGGGCATTCTCTGGAATAAACCAAGGAAATTAGGTTAATTTGGCCCAATTTGTTCTTTGTGAACCAATGCTGATTCCAAATTATCACTGTTTAAAAACAATCTCCTGGTTTTTCTGTTTAATAAGATGTTCTCAAACACAACAGAGGCTAGAATTGAAGCTTTTCATATCTGTCTTTTTCCACACCCCATAGTTTGACTGGTTTGAAAATTGCCCGTCCTTAGTCTTTGACACTTGCTTCTTTGCTTCCCTGTCACTGTTCAGTGACTGTGAGGAATCGGTCCAGGGTCTGCCCTCCATGTTCTTTCAGGCTCCCAGGGGGAGGCTGCCTGGATCTGGGAAGTGAGCTCTGGTGAGGCAGCCCACAAGGGACTCCCTATTCCTGTTTCAAGCCCTCTTTCTGACCTGTGCTTTTTTCCTAGTCTGATGGTGGTTCATCTCCTCAGTGGTGCCTGAAGCACAGCAGGAGTTGAGAGAATCTCCTCTTCGTCAGTTAATCCGTTAATGTTTCCTCAGCTTCTCAAGTAGTGCAAAATTCATCTTTATCTTTTTGTCACCTTAAAACTCTTCCTTTACACTAAAATATATGGAATCTGGGCACTTTGTATCATAATAGGATGGCCCTTCCTGGTCACTAATTCAGCGACTCTTCCACATAACTGTGGGAGTAGCAGGCCACCACGGTGGAAGCTTCCAGATTCCTGAGAGGGCAAGACTGCATTTAGAGCCGGGTCCTGAAACCTCCCAAACTCTCCCTTCTGGATTTCCATCCTTGAGACATGACATTTAAGTTCTTTTCTCTATTTGCTTTTTTGGAAATAGCTATTGAATAATTGTGAAAGTCACAGAAGGCCATTGAAAAAATCCCAAAAGACTGAAAAGCATAAAATATAAAAATTAAACCACCTGTAATCTACTACCCAGAGATAAATAACCACTTTTACTATTGTATTGCTGTTTGTCTTTCTAGGCTCTATTCTATACATACATTCAGGCAATGAAAGCAATGTTATTTATCCATCCATGTTTGGATAATCTGCTCTTCGTAAACTTGAAATTTGTGGTGGTCCCCTGTCCATTCTTTTTTTTTTTTAAGATTTTATTTATCTACCTGACAGAGAGAGATCACAAGTAGTCAGAGAGGCAGGCAGAGAGAGAGGAGGAAGCAGGCTTCCCGCTGAGCAGAGAGCCCGATGCGGGGCTCGATCCCAGGACCCTGAGATCATGACCTGAGCTGAAGGCAGAGGCTTAAACTACTGAGCCACCCAGGCGCCTCTCCCCTGTCCATTCTAATTAATATTTTTGCCAATGGAGTGTTGGCAAAAATTTCAAACATGCTGAAGAGTTGACAGCATTTTATGGTGAATAACCATATGGTACTGATTGGATTCTACAATAATTGATATTTAATATACATGCTTCATTGCAAATCTATCCATGTCTCTATCTATCTAGTGTTTTAAAGTTTAGAAATCTGATTTCCCCACATTAGACATATAGATCTTAGTACCCCTGTGGTTTAGTCTGCATACCATTATCATTTCAATTATTATTTGTATCATTATTTTTAATAGCCATATCACAATTTATTTAACTAGTCCCCTCTTTTTTTTTTTGAGAGGAAGAGAGAGAAAGCCAGAAAAAGAATCTTAAGCAGGCTCTACAGCCAGCTCAGAGCCCGACACGGGGCTCAATCTCACGACCCTGAGATCATGCCCTGAGCCAAAACCAAGAGTCAGACGCTTAACTGACTGTGCCACCCAGGTGCCCCTAACTAGTGTCCTCTTGATGGACATTAGAGTATGTTCAACTTTTTGTTATCTGATTGTTTCCTTAGGATGAATTTTGGAAATGGCTGGCTCAAGGTTCTTGTGTAGTTTTTTCCTTTTTGATATCTTTTTTTTTTAGTTGAGGTATAATCGACATAACATTATATTAGTTTCCAGTATATGGCATAATGATTCGATACTTGTATGGTTGGTGTGTATTTTTTTTAAAGATTTTATTTACCTATTTGACAGAGAGATCACAAGTAGCCAGAGAGGCGGGAGGGGGGGGAAGCAGGCTCCCTGCCGAGCAGAGAGCCCGATGTAGGGCTCGATCCCAGGACCCTGAGATCATGACCTGAGCCCAAGGCAGAGGCTTAACCCACTGAGCCACCCAGTCACCCTGGTTCGTGTGTATTTTTAAGGATCTTCATGTGTATTGTCACTTTGCCTTCCTGAAAAACTCTTCCGCATTGTACATCTATAAGCAACATTTCTATTTCCCCACACTCTGAGCAATACCAGATATTACTGATCTTTCAAAGTTTTTCCAATCTCTTCAGGAAAATACATTTTATAGATTTAATTTATAAGCCTTGCCTTGTTTGTTCTTTCCCAGACTTCAGATCCCTTCTCATCTTGCCATGGCGAGCAGCACTTCCAGGTCCTTCTCCCCTGGGCAGTCCTCAACTTCTTGCTGCAGAGATGTGAAATTCCATTGTCTGCTTAAGTGACTTCATGGACATGACCTTGCTTCCAGTTGGCACAGTTTTGTTGCCTGAGCCTCAAGAGGCCTTTTCTGTCCACTCTGATAACACTCTTCTCAGCCCTTTTCCAGATGTACTGACCACACAAAAAGTTTCTCCTGAACATTGGTAGTGGCAATGGTAGGATACTGGCATACATATTAAGATAAGAAAGCGGGGCTCCTGGGGAGCTCAGTTGGTTAAGTGACTGCCTTCGGCTCAGGTCATGATCCCAAGGTCCTGGGATCAAATCCTGCATCGGGCACCCTCTTCTCTGTGGAGATCCTGCCTCTCCCACCCCCTCTCCCTCTGCCTGCTACTCCCCCTGCTTGTGCTTGCTCACCCTCTGTCACATAAATAAATAAATAAAATCTTTAAACAAATAAAGCAAAAAAGTATTTAGGTAGACATTAAGGAAGGACTGTGGACCATCTGAGAGGGAAAATGTTGAAAGCTGCTTGAAAGTGGCCTGGGATGGCACTGTCTCCAAATCTGAGTCTTCACTGGGACACTGTCCTGGAAGCCAGCGTCTGCATCAGATTATCTTGCGAGAGCATTTCCAGATTTAAAACTCTCTAATTTCATTGGCAAAGCATGCCTTTTACTTGAAGCCCAAATGGTCATTCTTAAGAACTTTGAGGATAAACAAGTTCTTATAATTGCAAACAAATGAAAAACCAATCTAACAAACTTTTTGCATCAAAGACATTATAATTTCTCTGGTTAAAAAAAAGTTTAATTAAACATTGAGTAGAACAAAAGAATATATAATATGGGTAAAGTCATAACAACAACAACATATAGCTCTGTACCTACCAGCCAGTTTAATAAAAAGAACATTACCCAAAAAGAACATAAGGGTTACCTTGAAGTCCTCGCTATACTTCCCCCCCAATTCTATCCCTTCTATCACCTCAGAGGTAACCAATACCCAAACTTCGGGTTAGCCATTCCTCTGGCTTTCTTTATGGTATTACTGAATATGTTTGTTTGTTTGTTTGTTTATAAAGATTTCATTTATTTATTTATTTGTCAGAGAGAGAGAGAGAGAGTGAGCACAGGCAGACAGGCAGGCAGAGGCCGAGCAAGGAGCCCAATGTGGGACTCGATCCTAGGACGCTGGGATCATCACCTGAGCCGAAGGCAGCCATCCAACCGACTGAGCCACCCAGACGTCCCTATTTATTTATTTTTAAAGATTTTATTTATTTATTTGACAGAGTGAGAGACAGCCAGAGAGGGAACACAAGCAGGGGGAGGGGAGAGGGAGAAGCAGGCTCCCTGCCGAGAAGGGAGGTTGACACAGGGCTTGATCCAAGGACCCCGAGACCATGACCTGAGCCAAAGGCAGACACTTAATGACTGAGCCCCCCAGGAGCCCTGCTCTCTTATCTTAACATGTATGCCAGGTACCCGTGAATATGTTTATATCTCTAACAATATATTATTTACTTTTGCATGCTTTTTTTGACTTTTGTATGAATGAGCTCGTCCTCAATGTGTTCTTCTGCAACATGCCTTTCTCACTCAACATTAGATTCTCATTTGATTCTTTTTTTTAAGATTTTGTTTATTTATTTATTTGACAGACAGAGATCACAAGCAGGCAGAGAGGCAGGCAGAGAGAGAGGAGGAAGCAGGCTCCCTGCTGAGCAGAGAGCCCAATGCGGGGCTCGATCCCAGGATGCTTGGATCACGACCTGAGCCGAAAGCAGAGGCTTTAACCCACTGAGCCACCCGGTGCCCCTGAACATTAGATTCTTGAGATTTGTTTATATTACTGCATGTTGTTTTAGTTTGTTCCTCCTGATTACTATACAGAATCCCATTGCGACAATGTACCATAATTAATTCGTGGAACTCTTGGCATGAGTTTGGGTTCTTGATAGTTTTATGTTACCACCAACAGTGCTGTGAGGAAGGTTCTTGTGCATTTCCCTGGAAGAATGTGCAGGAAGTTTTTTGGAATGAATACCTAGGAGTGGAATTGGTGGATCACCGTACACACATAACTTTGAGTTTGTGCAATAATGCCAAATCATTTCCTAAAGGCATTGTACCAATGAAAAATTTGACCACCGGTGTGTTTCTAGTGCTTGACGTCCTTGTCAACACTTGATCTTACTCAGTGTTTAATCTTTTCCCAACCTGGTTGCATCACTGTGGTTCTAACTACTATTATTAATGAGACTTTAGTAATCCTATAATAGCAATAATAGTGTCATTATAAGTACTTAAAATAGTGTAGTTATATTCTTCTGAGAGGGTTTTTTCTTTTTTTTTCACCTTCCAGTCAGTGCCAGGGTATAAGACAAGAACTTTTCTTTCTAGTCCTGGTGCATGGAATGGATTTCTTTCTAGCTTACTCTTTACACTGAGTGTATAGTCCTTTGGTATATCAGTTCTGTGTGTGTGATGAGGGGAGAAGAGAGGTCTCCTCTGAAACTGCCAATTTTGAGTGGGCCTAGTCCTCGGAAATCAAACTTCAATTTTGATACTTGTCCTTGAGATGAAAGGTGATACTCAACATATGCTTGTCTGACCAGGTTCCTGCCTTTGCAAAGGTTTTGGCTTCTGACTGTTCTTTCTTTTTTGCAAAATCAAGATGGATTTCAAAAAATAAAGCAAAAAAATTCAGAAATTTTTGTTGATTTTTATATGAGCATGGTCAGGTCCCAAGGCCTCCCAGTACTGCCTGAAATAAAGTCCTACTTGCTTGACTTTG
>ML098400.1:23155-51849 GCA_003697995.1 Taxidea taxus jeffersonii | reverse complement strand
TCATGCCATAGGTTGGCCATTCATTTCACTCAGATATGAATAGATGGCCGACTGTTTAAGTTAGAACTTTTGCTGGCAAGTAACAGAAACCTGTCTTGAACTAGCCATGGCAAAAGGGAGATTTTATCATTTTATGTAAAGGCAGGGGGTGTGCTGGTGGGCCCAAGAATACCGGAGCTGAGGACTCAAATACTCAAATACTGTGGAATCTCTCTCTATTTCCCTCTTTCCCTTTTGTCTCTGCTTTTCTCTGGTGCTCTCATTCTCATGGACTGGCATTTTCTTTGAGACTTAACATTTGTTATTGGCAACTACGGGGTTCATATCCTCCTTCTTTTTTTTTCCTCCCCACCGGAGGAGAATCCTCTGGAGGATCTGATTTTCCCTGTGGTCAGGGGCTAGGATAAAGCCATCTGCATGAGAACCACATGGGTGGCATGGAGAATGATGCAATTCTTCGAAAGGAGGGGGCTCATTTCACTCAGAAGAATGCCCTAGATGCCCCTCACACCTAGACAGGGGGTAGCACCGGGCTTTGTGTCCTCGGTGTCCTTTAGTGTCCTTTAGCTTCCCCCAGGGAGTATTATGCAAGGCCTGAAGATGATCATTCTGAAAACCAAAATGGCTGTCGGCTCAGCTCCACCTTCCTTTTCTCCCCAGAGGGCGCGTCTCCCAGTGAAGATAATAGTAACTGACAGCAGCCGGTGTGTGACTGTCAGTTCAAGGGCACTAGGTAAAAAGTGGATGCTTGCACAATCAAGGAGAGAAGCTACCCCAAAGGAAGCCATTCTACCTCCTGTCGCAGGCAGAGCTGGTTAAAGAAATCATGCATAAAGGCTTCAGGCTTAGTCCAGGTTTTCATCCAGGGGTGCTTGGGCTCCATCCTCTGCCAGGGAACCAGAGAATGTTGCAGAAGGACAAAGCCTCAGGTTTTAGCCGAGCAGGCTTTGGCCTGTCCGTTGTAGACATTCTCACGCTGTTCGTGGCAGGGCTGTTTCCCCAACGTGTCTTTCCTCAACCTCCTCCCTCCTTCTGTCTCTCTCTCTCTCTATCTGCCATTTCATCGATATTAAAATATCATTAGCTGTGCATTTATCCTTTTTAAAGGTTTTACTTGTTTATTTGAGAGATAGAGCAGGGAGGGGAGGGGCGGAAGGAGAGGGAGAGAGGGGGTCTGAAGCCTACTCTGCACTGAGCACTGGGTTTGATCCCAGGACCCTGAGATCATGACCTGAGCAGAAACCAAGAGTTGGATGCCCAACCGCCTGCGCCCCCCATGGATAGTACACACTGCTACACTTTTATTTTATTTTTGTAGTATCTTTCCTGAAGCCTGTTATTCTCAGTTTTGCCATGATGTGCCAGAATTTTGTAAATTATACCACTGGTTTAGTGCCAAGAATGATGTACCAGTTGCCACTGTATTTGGGCAGCTTTCTTGAATCTTAAATACAGTATCTGTTTCTGTAAGTACAGCCTTCACTGAGGGAGGTGGGCGTCTCATTTGACACTGGCGGGACAGCTCGAACAGATCAGTAGTGTGTAAAGGCTCAAGGGGAAAAACCCTTTCTAGGGCCTCTTGGTGGAGGGGTACTTTGTTAATTCCACTGGGGCAGAGAGAGGAAATGAAACCCCACCATATTCCTCAAGAAGTCTTATTTAGCAGGGAAGACAGACTAGAACCACATGGGTGGCGTGGGGACACACATCTGAAATGACTTCAGGAAATCCAAAGCAATATAAGATCAGCCCTAATTGAAAAATGTAAATAGAGCATATCAGTGTGAAGAGGATTTAAAGTCAAGATTAGAGGGGCGCCTGGGTGGCTCAGTCGGTTAATCGTCTGCTTTCGGCTCAGGTCACGATCCTGGGGTCCTGGGATCAACTCCCACATGAGCAGGGAGCCTGCTTCTCCCTCTGTACAGCTTCCCGCCATCCCCAACCGCTGCTCACACTCTCTCTCTCTCTCATTCTCTCTCTTTCTCAAATAAATAAATAAAATCTTAAAAAAATAATAGTAAAGATTAGAAAAGACAAACTAGAGGAACCAGGCTTTGAAATAGCTTTGAAAACAGGCAAGGGACTAAGGAGGAGGGGAAGGGCTTTTCAGGTTGGCTGTGTGAAGGAGGCATGAAGACAGAGACCAGTGGTTGTGAAATTGCACAAGATTTATGGTCAGAAGAGTTCAGTCCTTCTTTCTCTTAAAATCGACATTCGCTTCATTCCCGGAGCGCAGACTATAGTCACGAGCAAGGTAGAAAAGAGCTGCTGCCCTGCCAGCTTTGTGTCCTAGTCCCTGGGTCATCACTCCTTCTTGGGCTGGTGCCGAGGACCTGAAGAGGCAATGCCAATGAGAGAGGCTGGTGAAATTTACTGCTGCACCAGGCTGATTGGTTATGACTAGTGGGAGGAGGAGGGCAAGCTGATTTGCTTGACTAGTGAGCCCAACTCCAGGTTGAAGGTGGGGATGTTGGGAGAGAACCTAATTCAAAAGCATGTAGGGTAGTGTACGGTCACTCCCCTTTACAGATGAGCAAACTGAGGCTCAGGAAAGGAAAGTGGCTTCCCCAGTCGAGAACATACAGGTAGTAGAGGAGCTGGAACTTGATCCCAGGGCTCTTCCAGTTGCATCCTGCCAGCCAGGATGGCAACGGGCGGTTGAAGAAACTCAGGACCTTCTTGGCTTTTCATGGGATGGGACATCTGTGTCCCAAACCAATCAGGGGGGAAAGCAACGGCTTCCGTCACTGCTCCTGGAAGCCTTTCTTAGATAGCTGCCTTCATTTCGAGGGAAGACACAAAGAATGAACAGGAAAAGGCCATTCTCTATGCGTTTTCAAAACATTCAGAATCACTGTTTTTCCAAAAGACATATATATTCTATGCATAGGACGGCATATATTCTACAGTGGCCTATCATTAGGGTGACTGTGTTATTAACTGTCCACTTCTGAGTGTGAAAAGGAGTGCTGTTGATAATGCTGGGACAACAGGCGTGAAGTGGGACTACTATCTCTTGCAAACCAGGAACAACCCTACCACGGACACACCCATGTAATTGAAACAAAGTTGCACGAAGTAGTATTCATCCTTAATATATGTAACAAAGTGTGATATTTTCTTTTTTTAAATTGAAGTATTGTTAAAACGCAACATTACATTAGTCTCAAGCCCAGGACGTAGTGATTAGACGAGTCTATACGTGAATCTGTGCTCACGACAGAGATAACTGCCACCTGTCACCATACGATGTTAATTACAACGCCACTGACTGTAATCCCTGTGCTCTCTATGCTGGGCCTGTCATCCGTATGACATATTGATTAACTAGAAGCCTGCAAGCCTGTACTTCCCGCTCCCCTTCACGCATTTTGCCCATCCCCCCCCTCTGGCAACCATCAGTTTTTTCTCTGTATTTATGGGTCCGTTTCTGCTTTTTGTTTGTTTTGTTTTTTAGATTGCACATATAAGTGAGATCTATGGTGTTTGTCTCTCTCTATCTGACTTATTTCATTTAACGTAATGTTGTCTAGGTCCATCCATGTTGTTGCAAATGGCAAGACCTCATCCTTCTTTATGGCAGGGTGCAATATTACTCTGTAATATATAATTACATATATAATGTAATATATAATGTGTAAATATACATATATATATATACACCACATCTTTGTATACCATATGCATATATATATACCATATATTTCTCTCTCTCTCTCTCTAAAATCATATATATATAATGTTATACACACACACACACACACCCCACACCTTTTTTTTTTTAAGATTTTTATTTATTTATTTGACAGAGAGAGAGAGATCACAAGTGGGCAGAGAGAAGGGGAAGCAGGCTCCCCGCTGAGCAGAGACCCTGATGTGGGACTCGATCCCAGGACCCTGGGATCATGACCTGAGCCGAAGGCAGAGGCTTTAACCCACTGAGCCACCTAGGCGCCTGACCCCACACCTTCTTTAACCATTATCTATCCATGGACATTTGCAAACCCTGACGTTTTCAATTCTATTTCCCTACAAAAGTACCACATGACTCATTAAATTGGGTTGAAAGTTTGAAACACACAAGTCTAGTTGATTGTTGGTACATGTGAGGGGCTTGGGATGGTGATAGAGAAGGAAAGAGAAGGGGGGCGTATGGTGAAGTGAATGTCTGAGATGTGCTATAAACTTGTCCCCTCTGAACATTTTGGTAAATGTGCTCCCCCAAGAAAAACACTGGTAACAAACATTTCCTTCCATCTATTCCTCATGATTCGCAAACGGTTTAGATTGGTCTTTCTAGAATTCATGTGTTCCACTTGGAACAGGTCTCCTCCTGGTGTACTTGCTCCCCTCACCCCTACCCACACCCCTTTTCTTAGCTTGGGGCTTTCATCTGTTAGCCTGCCACTGATTTAGAGCAGTAAGGCTTCCAAGGATGAGTGGCTCATTTATAGTTTCTGGCCCTCTGCATACTTTATCTGGGCCTGCATCTTGAAGTTGATGCCGATGGTCTTGTAGAGCTAAAGTGTTGTCTCTGCTGCACTCCTTTAAACACACACATTTATACACAGCATCTGGACATCTCTCGTCTGTCTCGGAACTTTGCCAAGACCTAACAGAGCAGGTCTTGCCTGCCGGTCAGGCATGTGGGACTCACTCCTGCGCTTCCTCAGTGGCCTCCCATATATTAAGAAACTTTTGTAAATTTACCCATGGAGGAGAGAAGGGTTACCACTCTCCCCTCTGTCTCCCCTTTCTCAGGGCCCCCCAAAATGTTTGAACATTCATACGTGCTACCCAGAGCCACAAAATAAGAGACTCGAGAATAACACTTAACAGCAATAAAATAACTTCTGGTAGGTTCCTACTTTGTAAAGATCTTGAGATTATGAAGGCATATAGGGGAACACAGAGATTTCCCTGCCTCAAAGGATATGCTATGGTAACATATTGAATCTGAAAGTCACTTTTTCCTAAATAAATTTTATCATCTGATCATCTGAATCCACTGACTAAATTTGACAATAGTTTATTTTACTACAGAGGATTGAGTATGTGATCTTTCCTGGTATTTTACACACACACACACACACACACACATACACACCATACAAGATTGTTTAGATGGAGGAATTTGAAAACACACAGAGAAAACTTTGGTAGCACCAACACCCCTGACAATGCTAATGCATTAAAAAATTCTTGAAAAACTTATCAGGCCAGATATAAGTTTGTCACATTTTAATATTTTTACCAGAAGCTCATTGACAAGCACAGTGTCTCAGGGCGCTAGAAGCCTAAAATATATACACACTGAATTAAATAGAAGATGAGATTATTTTGAATTATTTAGAGAAGCCTCTAAAACAAACCAAGGATGGTAGTAATTATTTTATTTTAATATGGCATTTTGAAAACATATACATATGCCATTTAACCTTTCCAGCAACCCTATGAGGCATGGCCAATTGGGGTATTTGAGTTTTAGGGAGATTCAATGGCTGTCTTAACTTGGTTCCCTGGAAGCTGAGCCTGTGCATTGTTGACAGACTGTTCTCAGGGAAAACCTATAAGTGAAGAAGGGGAGCAAACAAGAGGCAAGCAAGGATATGGCCTCAGGTCAAGTCTAGCACCAGAAGATGCTCGAAAACTTGTATTCCACAGGATTGCCCTCCCACTCCCATCATTTAAAAAAATGAGGTTAAATTGGGGGCACAAAGTAGTCACCATTCTGTAGAAATTCTGAAATCTGTCTGCTCAAATTTTGGTAGTTACTTGGTCATGCCTCACAGTCTAGAAAGAATTCTTTTTTTTTTTAAGATTTTATTTATTTATTTAAGAGAGAGAGAGCAAGAGCAAGAGAAAGCACACAAGCTGGGGGAGCAGCAGGCAGAGGGAGAAGCAGGCTCCCTGCATCATGATTGCATCATGTTTTTTGTGTTTACCATGAGTGTTAAATACATTTTTTTATAGATTTTATCTATTCATTTGAGAGAGAGACAGCACAAGCAGGGGGAGCTGCAGGCAGAGGGAGAAGCAGGCTCCCCACTGATCAGGGAGCCCCACTTGGGCTTGATCCCAGGAGCCTGGGATCATGACCTGAGCCGCAGGCAGATGCTCAACCGACTGAGCCACCCAGGCATAAAGAAGATTCTTTATGATTTTTTTCTACCCTCTTGGCATGCTCTCTTTTCTCATGAAAGGTCATGCCTGTTGACAGCTAAGCAGTCTTGTGAGCCTGCTTCCTGACCAGAGAATTCCGAGAGTCCAAAGACTTCATTCTGTACCGTTTCTGTCCCCTCAGTCATGCCAGGGGTATTTCTGCATGTGTAACTTATTAAGAACGCTGTGGGTCTCCTGTAAATCTTCTTGGAGTTCACTCCACTAGACAAAAGCCATACCCACACATTTTAGAGATATAGACTCTTTCCTGTTTGATTGAGTGGATCTATGAGACACATCCTTAATCTCTTTCAGGGGCCTATTGTATGACTGAAGGGATTCTGAATCACCATCTTGATTTAACCAAGGATTTGATATTCATATGTCTGGCTTCATCTTTAGACTGTGTTTTCCTGGCAGTGCTCCAGATTTGATCTTTGTTCATAAGCCATCCAAATGTCCTTTACACTTTATTATGGCTGCAGTGTAATCCCTTTGGCAAGTCATTTGCTAGCACTAAATCATCTGGTTCCCACAAATACCCTATGGCTTCCAATAGTATACAATACGTTTTTCTGGGGCACCTGGGTGGCTCAGTTGGTTAAATATCCACCTGTTGGTTTTGGCTCAGGTCATGATCTCAGGGGTGTGAGATTGAGTCCCGCATTGGGCTCCACGCCCAGTGTGGGGATTCAGATTCTTTCGTTCCCTCTCCCTCTGCCCCTCCCCCGCCTCAAAAAATAAAATAAAATAAATAAAAATTTTTAAAAGATTTTATTTATTTATTTGACAGAGACAGAGATCACAAGTAGGCAGAGAGGCAGGCAGAGAGAGAAGGGGAAGCAGGCTCCCTGCCGAGCACAGAGCCCGATGCGGGGCTCGATCCCAGGACCCTGGGATCATGACCTGAGCCAAAGGCAGAGGCTTTAACCCACTGAGCCACCCAGGCGCCCCAAAATAAATACAATTTTAAAATACCTTTTTCTAAACGTCCAGATCTCGCCAGGATCGTCACATTCCAACTTCATGTACTGAAGCTGTACCGAGCAGGATAAACCATTGCAGACACAGGAGCATAAGGACACATGATTTATGTGTCATAAGAAACTTAAGGGAATTTTTCTCTTTCCTTCCAACATTTGTTGACTACCAATTCTGAATCCTATGCTAGATATACAAGACATATTAGACGTGGTTCTCACCACTGTGCTATTTAGAGACATAATTTATCTTCATAGTTTTCTTCTTGAGTTAAGTCTAGACCTATACTGTCTAGTATGGTAGCTACTAGCCACATGTGTCTATTCAAATTAAAATGAAATGACATAAAATCACTCTGTTTTCCTGTTGTACTAGCCATATATTTCAAGCGCTTAATTGACTACATATGGCTAGGGGCTACCCTGTTGGCCAGCACAGATAGAAAACATTTCCATCATTGCAGAAATCTTCTATCAACATCAAAATCTAGGGAAAAACAATAAGATCTAGTAAAGGTAAGCATTTATCTCTGCATTAAATATATTTCTCTCTCCTCTTCTGTACTAAAATGAGTCAAATGTCAAGGAAATATTGCATGTGTCCTCAGTAAACATCCAAACATCCTTTAAAATAAAGAATGTTGGCTAATTGAACATAATAATAAAACAAATTTAAAAAAGAATGCTGTAAAACTGTGGTTCTTAATACTTTTTGGATCACAGACCCTTATTAAAAATCTACTGAAGTACCTTTTCCCCCCGGAAAGTGTATTTAAGTAGCAAAAGGCATGCCCGATTACAGAGGGTTCAAGCTGATCCTCTAGGAGGCCAGGGACTCAGATTAAAAATCTCTACTGTAAAGGGAATTTTATTTTGCTATTGGCTTTTGGGGTAAAATTGATGATGCAGTTTGCTATTTAATATGACTTTTGATAATAATAAGAGTATATTTTGAATAATGAGAATGAAGGGAAAAATAGAAATTTCCTACCAAACATTAAGAATACAGAGCTGTCTTCAAAATAACTAAAAAATAAGCCCACCCCTTTGAGTTAAAAACATAACAGAACCGGCAGATCTGTCCATTTGGATCATGTGTCACAATTAATAAAGAAATATATAGTTTTAGCAAATTGGCTGTATTTTCGTTAGTCTCCAGTGCTTCCCCCCACCTACCATGAGAAAACATTTAGGGTGATGGAAGGAGTATTCTACTAGCCTTCTAAAACTGAAGTTCCTGGTATAATTCTAATACATGTAACAGATATTTCTTTTTTTTTTTTTAAGATTTTATTTAGTTATTTGTCAGAGAGAGTGAGCACAGGCAGACAGAGTGGCAGGCAGAGGCCAAGGGAGAAGCAGGCTCCCTGCTGAGCAAGGAGCCCGATGTGGGACTCGATCCCACGACGCTGGGATCATGACCCGAGCAGCCACTTAACCAACTGAGCCACCCAGGTGTCCCATGTAACAGATATTTCTTAAGGGTGATTTGGTGCCTCAATGATACGTGGACGTTCAGAATGATAGGGTGGGATTCAGTCGACCAGGAAGACCCTTATTTGAACTTTGGGGGAGAGGAGTGGCTGTTTCTTTGGAAAGCTGTTGACTTAGATGAAGTTTCTTTTCTGCAAGGAGAGCAGAATTATAAATGGAACTGGCTCCAGGTATGGCTGGGGGACAGAATCTTTCATGGCACCGAGTTTCTGATTTCTGAGCCAATGTTGAATTTGTGTTTGTGTGGAAGAAGCACTGAAGCATTCTTTCCAAAGAGTGGTAATCCGAACCATATGAGGACTGATTAATGGTTGTCATAATAAGACCTCAGTTAACCAGAATTCCAGAGGGATGGACTTTTCATAGATCAAGAAGAATATGTTAAGGACCCTTCCTCTGTCCTCCCCACCTCCCTCTCTTTTTCTTCTTTTCTTTCTTTTCACTGTAACCCTGTGGAACATCCCCGATATGTATGAATCTCTTTTACTACTTATTAAACTTTAGTAAGTAAAATCTGCTGCACATAAGTTAGTCTTCGGTCTGATGGCATCCTTCCCTATGTCCATTTTGTAGACTGGTTATTATTTTTTATAGAAGTCGATGCATGAGTTTAGGCTGAATATAAACTGGACACTTTCAGAGAGGGATGGCTAGTATTCATTTATTTTCTTTTCCCTTCTTTTATCCTCTGTCAGTAATAGGCAGTAAATTTCCCATTCATTTGTGTATCGGTTTGGATACAATCAGTTATAAGTAATAAACAACGTTCTTTACAGAAGTTTAAATCAAAAGGACATTTATTGTTGACCTAACAAGAAGTCTGGAGGTAAGATGTCTGAGCTTGATTTAGTAGCCCAATAAGGTATATCACAGACCCCAAGTTCTTGTTATCCTTCCACTGTGTCATCCACAGCTGAAAATCTTTAGAAGTCCCAACATCTTATCTCATGGTTGCAAAAGGGCTGCCATAGCTTCCGGCATTCACCCTTACACAATGGCTTCCAAATCAGGAATCGAGGATAGAGGGCAAAAGAGTTTTCTCCCTGGGCAGTTTTCTTTTTCATCAGAGAGAAAATCTTTCCCATATTCCCCATCCCCCCAAATTGGACTTCTTTCTTGTCACTGGTCAGTCCTGAGTTTTGTGCCTACCCCGGCAACGATCGTTGGCAGAGGGCGATTTGTGGCTTAAAGTCATCGTCGTTCATCTCCTAGGGAAGGGCACATTGCTGCTGAACAGGACCTTGGGGGTCTTTTAGCAAGAGAAAAGAGGAGAATGGCTGCCAGACCGCCAATCAGCAGCTTTTGGTACACCCAGATTGGTCTTGCTTTTAGGGGTCCCATCCTTTCCTGGCATACCTGCTGTCGGACCACGAGAAGGCCATTTGCTGTTGGGCTGTCAGTGCTAGGGAGAGCCATGCTAGTGGGTTGGGATCTAAGTGGAGGTGGGTGGACCAATGTCCATGAGATGTGGCTAATCAATTTACTCATCAGGGTAACCTCTGCCAGGATCCCGAACTGAGGTGATCTGCATTGTCTGCCTCGCAGTCTCTAATTTTAGTAAAAGCAACAGTGAGAATGCCCTTCTTGTTCATTATAAAGACTCGTCACAGTGTAACCTAGAGGTTTCCTCTCCTTGGGCAAACATCTCCCACTTTCCCCATGACACTTGAGTGGAGCTTGTGCTCTTGGTTTTATATAGTTGTTGTTACTAGAGGCAGTGCTGCCCTGAGCATTTAGCGCATGGCTGTCTTTGCATCATGAGGGAGTTCCTGAGGCCTACGTCTAACAGTGGGAGGGCTGGGACGCCTGGGTGGCTCAGCCTTCGGCTCAGGTCATTGTCCCAGGGTCCTGGGATCGAGCCCCGCATCTGGCTCTCTGCTCAGCGGAGAGCCTGCTTCTCCCTCTCCCCTTGCCTGCTGCTCTGCCTACTTGTGCTCTCTCTCCCTCTCTCAAATAAATAAATAAAATCTTTTAAAAAATAAAGTAAAATAAAGTGGGAGGGCTGATTTGAAGGGTAGTTTCAAGTGCAGTGCCCAAGATCTCTTCAACCTCATTGTACCAGCTCTACTCCACTGGCCGATCTTGACAATTCCCCTATCACAACATCCTTGCCAGTGAGGTTTGTGCCAGTCTGATGAGTGTGAATTGGAATCTTGATCTATAGTGCCCTGATGACCAGCGAGGTTGAAGATACTTTCATATTAACATGTTGTGACTCCAAATCCAGGAGCTCTTCTGCATGTGTATCATTTTTTTCCCAGGGGACTCTTTCCTTTTTATATCCTGGATAGTATTTGTGTCATCTGTGCATGGCAAATATTTTCCCCCAGCCTGGCGCTTGTCTTTAAACGTTGCTTATGTGTCTCTTATTGCACCAAAGTTTTACATTTTAGTGTGGTGAAGTGTAGCACTATTTTCCTTTAAAAGGTCTGTACGTTTGATTTAATAGTCTTTCCCTACCTCATGACCATGCAGATGGTCTGCATTTTTCCCCACATTTTTGGCTTTCAAACATAGGCCTATAAACTCTCTGGAAATGATTTTTTTGGTACGGTGCACACAGAACTCTTATTTTTTTTCTGTATGTGCATATCCATTTAATCCTAGCATATTTATGGACCATTCCCCTCACTGATTAGGAATCCTACCTTATTGTATTCCAAATTTGACATATATGTGTCAGTGTTACATTATTTGTGTGTGTGTGTGTGTGTGTGTGTGTAGCTTCATACTTCATTCTGTATGTAGTTTACAGTATCTGCTTTTCTGCTTAGTTGTATTTCATGTACAGTTCCCTATTCCAAACTCGATTAGTGAATATATAATAGCTTGTTGATAGAGGATAATTTGTTTGCTCATTCCCCTGTGGTCATATGTTAAATTTTCCCTGTAATAAATAATATATGAAGAAGGTGTCTTAGAATGCTGATGGACCAGCAGGATGGGGCTGTACCCCTGCCTCTCCAATAGTTCCCTTCCCTTTTCTATGGAGGGTACCCCCACCCCCTTGCGATTACACATCTTGAGCTGTTTGTCCATGAGTGTCGTGGTGGTCCCGGAGATGCCCGGACCAGACGTTTCTTCAAGGAAGGACCAGTGATCTTAGCTGGAGGCAGTGCTGGTCTTGGCTAGTCATCAACTTTCAGCCCCTTCAGAGATTGCCTCTGTTGTTGGGAGCGCTTGACCCATGTTCACATCCTTCCAACGCGGGCCCTATCCAGTGGCCGATTGTGGCTCAGCCATTTCCGCCCAACCTGCTGCCATTGGGCTGCCATCAAAGCTTGACTTCTCTTTCTCTTCAAACCTACTTCCTTCGTATCCCTTTCACAGGTGTTGATGATCCCTAATAAATTTCCTGTGCCCCAAACTCCATCCCAAAAGCTACTTTCCAAAGAACCCAACCTGTGACAGTTGTCTTCTTTGCTTTGAACCAGGAATAAGTCCAGAGTCTCTTACTGCCTAGGTAGATTGTATGGAGGCCAGGATGACTGGGGGGAAAAGGGAAGTGCTCTTAATGAGCTACATCTCTTGACCCTTACTGGGAGACAGGCTATACGGAGTTGAAGAATCCAACAGTTCTTAGAGAATTCCAGCCCAGCTCTGAATGTGGAGAGAAATGGAGACAGGGTGGGAGGGGAGGGACAGCAGATTCTGAAACACTTCTAGTATATCCAGAATGTATTTTAGAAACTAAGTTTCTTTGGGTTACATGCATAATAAAGTTTATTTTCCATTGTGAAAGTAATACATGTTTATAATAGAAAATTTAAATGAGAAAGAAGAAAAATATCCAATTATCATAGGCTCTTTGATACATTATTTTGAATTTGATTGTTTTACATTGTTATAAATCACACCATTTGTATAATTTTGCTATGACACATTGTTCACTTAATGTGATGACATAAGTTTTTCCACACTATTATATCTTTTTATAAACATTATTTTTAATGGCTATATGACATTACAATCCAATGAATCCAATGAATGTACTATGGTTTATTTAACCATAAGATTGACTACTTGGTCTGTTTGTAGTCTTCTGGTATTATAAGTGACATCGCAAGAAAGTCTTGGTGTGTAAAATTTTTTTCCAGATATTTAATATTCTTTCCTTGGGATAGATTCCCAGGAGTGGAATGACTGGATAACAGGGTTTGAACATGGGCTTTTGATTTATTTTGTTAGATAGCTTTCCTGAAGAGTAATACTGGTTTTCATGTTCACTTTTTGATATTGAGAAAGGAACAGTTTGTGCAACTTTGTACCTGTCTTGGTGGCCAGAGAGCTAATGAAGAATCCTGGAGCAAAGGAGAACATGGAACTGGGCTTGTCTGGTTGGGGAGTTGGGGCCTTTTTCAAATGGACATGGTCCAGGCTTCCTCAGGTTCTGACTTTGAATTTCCACTCTATCTCTCATCTGGAATATATGTGGAGCAAGGACCATTACTCCTTCCCTTCTCCTGTATGGGGATTGGAAAAATCTCATAGTAGAGAGTGCCCTTGCCCTTGTCTGTTACACTTGCAGGCCCTGTAGGTAAGCATGGGACCAAGATGGTGCCAACTCCATGGTTAGTGATCAGACCAGGAAGTCTAGCGGGAAAGATATGATATGTAAATTTAAGACTCCGGTTTTGAAGTTTGGGCCCTGGTACTACTTTAAGGATGAAGAACCTACCACTTACTGGAATCCAATATTCAATATTCTAAAAATGATTCAGTTCCAACTTCCAAATGAGTTTAAATTTTAAAATTAAATACAGACTTTCTCTCTGAGGCTGTGATTTTTAGAATAGCAAGATTCATTAAGAAACTTTACTTTAGCGCTGCCGTGGTGAGAGGCTCTAAGTAAACATCCAGATTGTTGATTTCGGCCCTCATTCTCTACAAGTATACCAAAGTAGCCTTGTAGTTCTTCTGTCATTAAGATAAGACATTTGATTTTCCTCCTTATCCTCCATCCAAATTCATTTCACAAGACAGATGGACTTTCACGTACCACAAACACTCAGTTCAGCTGAGTTTTCTCTCACTGCTGGAGAAAATGTAGGCCGTGTCTGAGTCACACACATTTTACTGCGTGTCCCCTGGCATGAGAGTCATATACATTGGCGTCTTCTCAGAGTGAAGTTGACTTTCTATCCTGAGTCCAGAACTTCAGTTGGCACATGGTGATTCCAAAAACAGTTGGAGGCTCATTTTGATTGGCTCTGGCAATCTCCGCCCAGCCAGGTTCACTCTGAGAGATGCCCTGTCCCTCCATGAATGGCCATGGAAGCTTTCACTCTCGGCTCTGCGTTCTAATTGCCCCTCTCGCATGACTGTGCCAAAGCAATGCTTCGAAATAGTCGTCCATATCAGGTGGCTTTTCTTGCTGCAGTTTCTGTTCTTTTTTATTGTAGGATCTGGAGACTCAGCGCTAGAAGACGATGAAGTCGGGTATTCACACGCTAGATATAAAGGTGAATGCTTTGCTTGTGTGCTAATGAGGGACCTGCTGGTGCCAGGAGAACTTTCCTTCTTGCCTTGCAGAGCAAACTATAATAAAGTGACCAGACAACCAACACATTAAAGTGCAAAGTATGTTGAAAAATAAATAAGCTTATGCTCCCATTTAAAAAAGAAATGAAAAAAAGAAAAAGCATTTAGAATTTTCTGAAGTGCTGTCCTTCAGCAACCCGGTGGTCATTTTATTCTCCTAAGTTTCTTTACTGTCTTTACCTCTGCAAAGCCAAGCTGTAGCTGATGGAAGTGAAAATCAAGCCATGAATTCTGCCTGATTCATACATTACGGCGAGAATGGTCCAGAGTAAACCACCCAAGGTCAGCTCTGGACCCCATGCTGCTAATGTACTGAGATGAATGGGGAATGAGAAAACTTGATTTTCATAAGCTCATTTCACGGTGCTCTGAGTCCAGCGTGGCTCCTGAAATGATTAAGTAAAGTGTGTTGCCCACTGAAGCTTTAATCTCATGATAAAGAACTCCATCTCTACACACATCTGGCCATCCACCCCCCACCAGTTATAAAAAGCCTGATCAAGAAACTTCTGTGCAGGCTCAGGTAAGTATGTCCACAAATGTTTCTACTGGTGAGTTGTTTCTCTGAAGCTTAGGGAGCCCTTGGAAAAGGGAAGGTAAATTGATATTGAGATTGAGGAAGAATTGGTTAATAAAGTTCTATTATGGCACCTTGCCCCTGAGACTTGCCCACAGTCTAGCAAGAGGACACTGCCCTGCTTTGTGGCGACTTGCGTAAGCAGTGGGAGAGTCGGGGTAGTACTGGTCAGCCTTTGGTTGTAGAGAGTCCTTTAGCTGTTTTCCACAGACGTAAATAACTTAATATAATGACTGGTGCCTGTGTCCAGGTGTATTTCCACCATATTCCACGTTTTCGTACCCTCTATGAATGCAGACCCTCATTCTTATACACAACGTCTACATTAATTGCCTCAGGAATTAACCCATCAAGTAAAGGACAAGCTTGGTAATTAGATGTTTGGAGGAAGGAGGTATTGTGATTCTGCATGCTTCTTAATTGAGAATTTTTAAAAAAAATTTTATGTACTTACTTGAGAGAGAGCTAGTGAGAGAGAACACGAGCAGGGAGGAGGGGCAGAGGGAGAGGGAGAAGCAGACTCCCCGCTGAGCACGGAGCCCAGTTCGGGGCTCCATCCTGGGATCCCAGGATCATGACCTGAGCCAAAGGCAGACGCTTAACTGACTGAGCTACCCAGGCACCCTAATTGAGGGCTTAAATTTTTTTTTTCTTTGAGTTTCTTGTTGAAAAATCTTCCTAAATCATGTGCATGCATATATGGGCCTTCGCTTGTACAGTAGAAGTTGTCTAGTGCCCTCGGCTCGTTGTTCCTAATTTTAGCCTTGATCTCACAGCAGTGCAAGTGTGGGAGGTAGACCAGATGGCTAAAATATATGCCTGTTCTAGAGCTTTGGGAATAAACCTGCCTTAGGAAATTATTTTTATTGTCCGTTTTTTTCAGTTGTTGGTTTTTGTTGTTGTTATTGTTTAATAACCTCTATACCCAACCAGGGGCTCGCACTCACAACCCCAATCGTACCCTCTTCTGACTGAGCCAGCTAAGCACCCCGGTTTTCTTTTTTTAAGTTTTAATACTTTGATGCAAACCATTGTGAATGGGGGGTTTAGCTCTAGCTCCCCGGGTCCCTGCATGGTGTCTGGCACAGAGCACTTACTCAATAAGTGTTCTTGAGTTAAAGAAAAGAAGAAACTGAGATGGAAACAGAGTTTCTGGTGGCCCCAGAATGTGGCAGGCATTGCTTTTTTGATTCTCTTGCATGGAATGCCATCATATGATCACACTAAACTGAGGGAAAGGGGAAGGCATGTGGAATATATATCATTATTTCTTATGCAGATGAAAGAACCACTGATCAGAGAGGGTATGTGACTTGCCCAGAGTCACACAGCTAGCCAACACTGCATTGAGGTCTGAAATCCAGCCGTTTTAACTCAACGGCCAGAGTTTGCTAGTGGCTTCTCACTCGTGTGCTATAAGACACTGTCTATCCCAGGAACTCCTGTTAACTGAGGTGCTTACCACTTCGGCCTACGGGGCCGAAAAAGCTTTCCTGAATAATCAGTGTCGATTTCTCCTGAAATAAACCCTGTCTTAACAGAAGCAATGTAAGAGCTCTCTTTTGCTGAACCTCTGTGGTAAACGTTTTTGCTCGTCCACTTCAACTCACCGTGCTTTGGTGCACTTCCGATTCTCACTCACTAGCATTTTAATTATTATTACTGCAGGGCTGCTAAACTATCAAAATATCTTCCAGAGATTTCTCTTGGAAAGCAATCCAAAAGGAATTCCTTTTGCGAGTAAAGGAGAACAAGGTTTTTTCCCACATGCTGACAACGGCGCACCGTTTGGAGGTACCGTCAGCCCTTCCGGGAGGATTTGAGGACTCAGAATATGGGACAAAAACAAATTGCATTGAAAATATTATCTCGAACTAGATGAACTGGTGATACGTGTATACCCAGGTCATCCTCTCCTGGACCTGCCAGCCTTCAGTATTTGTCCTGGGTGCATTTGTGGAAAAGCCAACCGTAACACCGGTGCTCAAGGGAAGGTATGCTGCTTCCTGGTAGCTTCTTTGAAAATCGTGTCCCTCCTGAAAAAGTCCAGGAACTGGAGGATGTGAACGTTTTCAACGTGTGAGTGAAGGACAGGCTGAGAATTGGACATGCTTCCCGGGTTTCCGTTGGTGGAGTTGTGATCAGGACACAGAATTTCTTCAGAGAGAAAACAGAGAGAATTTCTCCTTCTAGAAGGATAACAAGACACACAGGGAAAGTAAGAGAAAATGAGGCAGTGGGGAAGTTAAGGAGGAGGGATGGGGAAGATAATAAAGAGGTAAAAGGACAGGTGATTTTTAAGATATTTTTTTCTTTTTTTAAAAGATTTTATTTGTTTATTTTGACAGAGATCACAAGTAGGCAGAGAGAGAGGAGGAAGCAGGTTCCCAGCTGCGAAGAGAGCCCAATGCGGGGCTCGATCCCAGGACCCTGAGACCATGACCTGAGCTGAAGATAGAGGCGTTAAACCACTGAGCCCTCGGGTCTCAGAGAAGATTTTTTTAATACCACGGAAGTCCTCTACCGAACTATTAAAAAATGCTTCTCTGAGACCCAAAACAACAGGTGTATATTGGAGTTTCCTTGTAGGTGATCTTGCCTATTACAATTGCCTCTTTCTCTTAGAGGGAGAGAGAGAGAGAGAAATTTACCTCACTCCTAGTAGTCACGGAAGTCAGTAGGGTCCAGATCTCACTTCTGTTTGAGTAGTAGGCATCTGTGGATTTCTCTAGAATTTATCTTAAGATCTTTTGATGATAGAAGAAATACCCACAGCTTGGCATGCTAAGCAAACACACCCCAAGGGCTTCTCATTTACCTGTGATCTTGAAATCTAGTTTCATGGCTTACCTGGAGCCATCACCAAAGAAGGAACCAGGATATTTAAAACTGGTTCAAGATTCTTTTATACCTAAAGAAAATAATGGAGACATGTATGCTGTTTTGTACTTGACTTTGGGGTCCAGATTGTTCTCGTGTAAAACTGTTAGCACAGACCGTGTGTGTAAAGTCCAGAAGAATGAAACTTGGTTCAAGGAAGGTCTGCAGGCCTGGGTCAACTCCTGTAAGTCTGCGTCCACAGGATCGAGCCCATAGGACACACCTGAAGGCCCAGGGAGTATGTGCTTGAGTCCTGACTCTAGGTCCCACGGGACCGCAGTCTGCAGAAATATTACAGGATGAAAATAATAGCCAAAGGAGTTGTGAAAGCACAAAAGTGAAAAAGCCGTCTGTGCACAAGCCGTGGACATGGGATCTGGTCTTCGGGACCGAGAAGCAGCCAGAAACGCACCATCAGAAAATTCTGGACAGTCAGACCCTGACAGTCTGACCCTGGACAAGGTGTCCTCCTCCTCGGCCACATGGTGGCGCACGCACCCCGCTCACGGACAGCTCAGGGGCGTGCGTGGCGGGAGGAGCCAGGCAGCCAGAGGGAGGGGAGCTCCTACGCCTGGCATCCGAGAGAGAGAGAGAGAGAGAGAGAGAGAGAGAGAGAGAGAGAGAGCGAGCCAGCCAGCCACCGGCTGTCTTGACAGCTCCGCCCTGGTCCCCATCGATTGTGGGGTGGGCACTGTGGGAACTTGCCCACCGGGGAGCTAGCCTTGCCCTAACAATGTTAACAGCTTTCAGCGAGCACCTTCCAAAGGCACCGAAGAGAGGTTCTGATTTATCAGTGTGATGCTATCTCTGTGCTCTGGGCAACTCCTAGCCCCAAATCAAATCACCCCGGTATTCTGCCATTTGGGAACTTTGCCATGTTAGGGAAGAGGGGGCGGAACTGGGGACATCTGAAAAGGGGGTTGCTTCCCTATGAGGAGCAAGTGTTCTGTGATTTTAAGCCAAAATTATATCCCACGGCAAAGCCCTAGAAATCGCAGTTTCATTCACATGAAGTAAAATAGTATTGCGAGTTTTTACAGAGAATATGCATGCGGATTTGGAAAAACTCTACCCAATTATTGACTCCCCTGCCGCTATGCACAGGTGGTTGGGGTTAGGATTCACGATGATACCAGTTGCCCTTCAAAGAATTCTGTTACCTCCTTCAGGGGAATAGGAAAAGGAACAAACATTTATTGAATAAGTGCTATGTGCTGGGCACTGTGTTAGGTGCTTAATATGCATTAATGGGTTCTGTTTGTTCTTCTTAGTGCCCCTGTGACAGAGGTATAGGTATCCACTATATCTACTTAACCAGAGAGGTTAAGTAACTTGTCCAACACCACACAGTTAGTAATGGAAGAACCCGGGTCTGTAGTCAGATATGTCTGATACCTAGTCCTGTAATCATAACCTCCCCACCCAGAGACACCTTAAAGACTCCTTTTTAAAAAAGATTTAATTTATTTATTTGCAAGAGATAGACAGAAAGAGAGGGAGCATGAGCAGAGGGGCAGGAGGGAGAGGGAGAAGCAGGCTCCCTGCTGAGCAGGGAGCCCAGCGTAGGGCTCGATCCCAGGACCCTGGGATCATGACCTGAGCCGAAGGCAGACGCTTCACCGACTGAGCCACCCAGGTGCCCCCACCTTAAAGACTCCTTAAAAGATCCCAAAACCTGGAGCAAAGCCAGCCAGGGACTTGGAGAAAGTGTAGACCCATTTTCTAAAGTTGTGCTGTCCTATCTCTCCCCACCATTGTTTCTGCCACCTGCAGATACCCCGTGGTGCTCCCCCATCAAGGTGAAGTATGGAGATGTGTACTGCAGGGCCCCTCAAGGAGGATACTACAAAACAGCCCTGGGAACTAGGTGCGACATTCGCTGCCGGAAGGGCTACGAGCTGCAGGGCTCTCCCCAGCTGGTGTGCCAGTCAAACAAGCGGTGGTCAGACAAGGTCATCTGCAAGCGTGAGTAGCCCCGCCCAATCAGGGCTGAAGTTCTTGTGCTCTGAGGTTAGGGCTTTTTTTTTTTAACTGAAGGTTACATGGTGTCTGATGAGAAAAACTCCCCCTGGTGGGCAGACGCCAGTGGGTTTGGAAGATGTGGTTGGAAGAGTGATGACACCTTTCAGACCCGAGAGTGTGATGGGCTGTTTGGGCAATGGGGGCCAGTACAGACGTTGTGTTTGTTCAGGACGTGCTAGCCAGCCCCTGGAAGCGTGCTGGGGATCTAGAAATGAGACACACACAGGCTCTGCTGTCAAGGGTCTCTGAGTAGCAGCAGAGAGCAGGGGAGAGGCGCACATCGCACCAGAAGCACTAGGAGAGGGAGAAGTCACCGGCTTGTGTCCCTAGAGACAGTCTGGAAGTGTTCTCCCCAGGGGTGGAGCTTCGGGAGGCAGGGCCAGTGACTACAGAATGCTATCCTGGGGAAGCAACTATGCCTTGGGGGAGAAAGAAGACTGGGAGAGCATTTCAGGGGCTGACTTTCAGCTTGAGGAAAAGTCACCTCTCATTCGGGCCTCTGCAAGAGGCCCAGCATTGTTGAAGCACCTATGAGATGCCATTGTGATTCAAAACAGACACCATTTATTGAGCACCTGTTGTATGCCAAGCATCTGCCGTGTGCCCAGTTTTTACAACATGGTTACTGATAGGGGTGCCGATACTTTATCATTGGGGAAACGGAGGCTCTGGGCTGCAGCCATGTGTCCCAGCCCACGTGCACTATGCACCATGGTAATCGTGAATATATAGTAGACCCTGAGGCTCTGCTCCTACAGGATTGTTCTCTTTGCGAGGCAGGGAGAGCATTCCCACTGTGCCTGTAGCTGCCCAGGACTGCCTGGTAAAGGATTAGGGAAGCCCAGTTTCCTTGCCTGGAGGCAGGTCAAACTCCGGGACTTCCCCTGCCAGGGCACCTTCTCTCCCCTGTCCTACCTTCTCCACCCCTCACTAGTCTCCCTTGGGAGCCATTCCTAACTAAATCACTCACACACAAATCCACATCTCAGGGTCTGCTTCTGAGGAACCCTAACAGCCTTCAGTGGGCCCCTTCTGTGTGGCACGCGGCCACCCCTTTGTTTATTGGATTCTGTCCGTTGTCTTTCAGTTGACTTGGCACTCTCTCTGTTTTCAGCATTTCTGGACTCTGAAAGCCTACGGACAAAAACTAAGAAGCGCTGAGTATCCGGTTTTCTCTTTTTCAGAAAAGCGATGTCCCACCCTGGCCATGCCGGCGAATGGAGGGTTTAAGTGCATAGACGGTGCCTACTTTAACTCCCGGTGTGAGTACTACTGCTCGCCAGGGTACACGTTGAAAGGGGAGCGGACGGTCACGTGTATGGACAACAAGGCCTGGAGTGGCCGCCCAGCCTCCTGTGTTGGTAAGAAAATACCAGTCTTCAGGGTGCATGTATTGGGAGGAGCAGGGCGTGTGTGTGTGTGTGTAGTGGATTTTAAAGGAAACATCAACAGCCCAGATGACCCAGCTTTGATTTCAGAAGCTTTCTTCCTCCCTACTTCTCTGGCTTTTAGCCCAGACCTAACATCAGTCTGTAACCTGGAGCGGACCTCATAGCCCATGGCTTTGTCCGACTTTTGTCTCTTTCTCGGTTTGCTACTGAGGTCTCTGCAGATTGGCAGAAGAGCTGCCTCCATCCAGGGGTCTGCCTGTGGCACCGAGCAGAGTCATTGACATTTGCCCGACCGCCCCGCAGAGAACACCTATGTGCCTTTCAGCTGACAGCCAGAGTTCATTTGTTGTCGATGATTGTGGTCAGCAAGCGCTCCGTGTGCTCAGCTGGGATTTGGAAATGTTACCTGACTCAGGGTTTGTTGAGCAATGGTTCTTATGGTGTGGTCCTGGGATCCTGCAGCAGCCTTGAGAACTCTTTAGAAATACAAATTCTTGGCCTCATTACAGATCTGCTGAATCAGAGGCTCTGGGAGTGGGGCCCTGCACTGTGTGCTTTAAGGAGCATCCCACCCCCATGCATTCTGGGTATTCTGAAAGGGCTTAAAGAGAGCCACTGATAGAAGACAGTACTTCTCAAACTTTAAGTGCATCGAATCACCTGGAAACGTTGGTGAAAATGCAGATTCAGCAGGTGTGAAGTGGGGTCTAGCAACTGGCATTTTCTCAGGCCCTCTAGGGGATTCTGATGCTCTGCAGTTTGAGAACCTGCCTTAGAATATCAAATTTGGGGGACGCCTGGGTGGCTCAGTTGGCTGAGCAGCTGCCTTCGGCTCAGGTCATGATCCCAGTGTCCTGGGATTGAGTCCCACATTGGGCTCTTTGCTTGGCAGGGAGCCTGCTTCTCTCTCTACCTCTGCCTGCCACTCTGTCTGCCTGTGCTCGCTCCCATACTCTCTCTCTATCTGACAAATAAATAAAAAAAATCTTAAAAGAATATCAAATTTGGGCAGAACTTTAATATCTTCATTCTCCAAATTGTGCCCTTGGACCAGCAGCATTAGTACCAGCAAGAAGCTTATTAGAAATGTCCCATGTGTGACCCATCCCCAACCTGGCAGATCAAAATCCACATTTTAATAAGCTCCCCAGGGGATTCCTATGCCCTTTAAACACTGAGGGAGACTGCTCTAGGACAGTGGTTTTCAACTCTGGCTTCTATTTAAATCTGAATCACTGGGGCCCTGGTATTTTTCCAAACCTCCCTCCAAGTGGTTGAGAACCACCATCCCAGAGGATCGTTTACTCATAAACTGTTAGAGCTGCCAGGACCCACCCTTCCAGAACATTCTACTCCCTTCCTCTAGTCTACAGATGAGGGCTGAGAGGTCACCTGACTTACTCAAGGTTGCATAGAACCAAGCCTGTGGCTCCAGGCTCTCAGGCCCTAAGTCCCTGAATCCACAGATAGCTCTGGCACTAAGCTAAGGCCACAGGCCCTAGGAGTCAGGCTCCTACCCTGTTGGGATCTGCCCATCCTCCCAAGAACCAGTCAGCTCAGTCTTCCAATGGGCTTTATCTCAAAGGACTCCTTTCTGACTGCTCATTGTCTGGGGGCATATGCTTTGGGGCTGGGGGAGGGGAGACTGAAATTGGATGCCTCCTGGGGGCAGAAATACAATAGCAACTCCTTTGGCCTCAGTCCCAGGGGTTGTCGTTGTGAGGGCGCCACTGTCTATGGTCCTCCCTGGCAGGCTTTTTCACTCTGCAGTTACATGGGGACAGAGCTGTAGCCAAGGGACCTTGCCCAAGGTGTGATAGAAGACCCTGTTCTGTCCGAGCCACAGCCTGGACCGCACCCGGTATCCATCTGACGCGAGCAACAGGTCCAAAGAAACTTAGATCGCTGACTCAGATTTACTCAAGGCTTCTCTCTTTCTAGGACGTAGATAGGAGTTTGTCTTGGTCGGTAATTGGGAAAACAGACACCACACTATGTACTCCAAACAGAGGAGAATTTCCTATAGAGAATGGGTTAAAAAAAATCTAAAAAGAGCCAGAGGAACAAAAGAGGAAAAACACTATTACCCGAGATGAGTTACAGCAGAAAGCCGTGCCGACCGAGGGCTGAGGAGCAAACATTGGCTGATGGCTTGGGAGCCCAGGAAGCCCTCTCGGAAGCTCCCACCAGAAGCATAATGGCCTTCCGTTCCCAGGATGGTGCCTCCTGTGAGCAACCCTGCCCAGCGCCCAGCTGGCAGGAGGAGTCTGGGAAATAGAATTTTGAGACTTTCAGTGCAGGCAGGAACGGGGAGATTATAGAAAACTGGAACACCAAGGGATTGTTGGCCTCAGTAACTTTTTCTCTGAGGCTTTAGACCCCTGGCCCGGACTCACCATAGTTCTCCATGGGCAGAGGGCCACACAGTCCTGCTCATGCGGAGCAGGGGGAACGGTGTTGAGGGTGTGCGCCTCTGGGGGAATGGAACCCAAGGCCAGAGGTTCGGGTCAGGAGGGCCCCTCATAGATGTCGCTTTCAGTGTCTCCCCCTGTGACTTGGTGTGTGTGCAAGCTAGCACCTCAGAACCACCACTCGGATTTTCTCAGCTCTCCTCCCTCGTGTGGGAAAGGGCAGAGGTGGACGGAAGGAGAGGAGATGCTTGAGAATCTTTCTGGAGGCAAGCGTTGGTGACGACTCCTTTTGGGAGTCATCTTGGGACTCCTCTTGGGAGACACCTGAACAGTGTTCAGGTGTCCAGATCGTGTGCAGTCGTGGAAAGAACGTGCTGATTGTTCTCAAAAAGCAACAGGCATGGCTTTAGCTGGACCAGATGGGGCTGGAACCTTCCCAGAGGGAGAAATAACTAAGCAGTGAACCCCAATTTCAGGGGATTTATCTTAGAGTTTGCCAGAGCAAGTCTCAGACATGCTGTGGAGGTGGGAGGGGATCTTGTGCCTACAGTGGGGGGAGGGAAGTGACAAAAGGGGGACCCGTGAGCCACAGAAGAGCGTAGAGTTCCCAGGAAAAGGAGACAAATGGGACAGTGCAAGCAGGCAGTTCTTTTCCAGTAAGACACCAATAAGCCGGAGTCCATCCCCAGTGAATGTGACACCAGGGATGTCCTTGACTCTTTTGGCTTTAAATGTATTACATTAGTTTAATCACTTTGTGGGTGTGTTGGCAAGGCTAAGGTGTCCTTGAGCATAAACTAGAGCCTTAGCCTATTTTAGATGCTGACACATGGTGGCTGAGTAGTTCCCAAATTTCCACACAACTTCTAGTGCTGCATCTTGGCCAGAGCTTTGCTGAGTGCTGAGAAAATCATCCCAGCTCTCCTCCAGACCTGGAGGGAAGAGCGAACCCTGGGCTCTCTTTTGACGCTGAGGTGGTCAGTCCTGTGGTCTGGCTAATTCAAAAGTGCTAGCAGTTAAAATTAATTCTCTCCTGCAGACCACATTCTGGCACTGGATTCAAACCCATGGTTATTTCCGAAACAGATATAGAAAGAAGTCAGGGCAGGGGAAGAATTGTACTGCAATCACAGGAGGGTAAAGTATTTGAAGAGCCACAACCGCCATTGATATATAAAAAAAGAAAACCTTGGAATGAAACAGCTATTGTTTTAGGGGATGTTTTTTCTTTCTTTCCATTTGTAGTTATTTTGGGTTACATTGGCAGTTAGATAGAACAATGGACAGTGAAAATTATAAGTCCTCATCTAGAGACCAGATTTTGAGTTGACATATGAGTTCTCCTTTAGATCAGTCCTATTTCCTGGGCCAGAAGAGGAAAACATTAAAGAAAGTTTAAAAACCACAGATAATGAGAGCCCAGCGGGTGTCTTTTGACATGCATGGAGCCCCAGTTAGCTGTTTTAACAAAGGACAGTGTACAAACTGAGTAGGTTTCTGGAACTGCTCCCTGCTTGTTTTGGGTTGCCTCCAGAGTAGAATAGATCAAGAGAGTTAGCACAGATGAGATTCTGGAATAAAAAATTCTCTGAGATTGCAGATATCCACGCACAGTGATGGAATGCTCTACTGACTTCTCAAATGACAGCTGGGCTCACCCGCTGACTCACAGGGAAGTTTGCTGGGCTGCCCTGTCTTATTTCCAGAGATTCAGTTGAAGATACAAACGTTATGGGGCTAAGAATGAACCTATCAGTGTGTCGTTGTGGATCTTAAATTACGCTAAATCTTTCCTGGGTCAACAAATAGACATCCTTCTGCAAACTCTCAGGAAGCTACTGTCAGCTTCAAAACAGCTGGGTTGATGGAGATAGTGGTGTACTTTTTCCTTGGCCTGATTTGTTAGTACAAAGTGAACATGTAACCTGGTGGCCATCTCTAATAGAAACACACCACCAGCCACTCTTCGGTTGGGCATCTCTCCGGTGAGGATGGTGACTTTTCACTGTGGAATTCATTGCTTCCACTCTTGCCTCTTTCGTCCACTGGGGAAAATCTTCTGATACCTTCCATGATACCAAAGAATCAGAACTACTTCCCAGAGACATCCACAAAGATTATACTCTAGCTGGGGGAAGCGAACAGTTGGGCAAGTTTTCAGCATCCAGATTTGTTTTGCCTTTGGCAGTCATTGTCTTCCTGTGTCCCATGAAGTGGCTGCTTCCTTCCTCTGTCACCAACTTCAAACTATTTTATATCTGTATCAGTAATCTATTGCTGCATAACGGACAGCCCAAAATCCAGTGGCTCCAAATGACCGTGTTATTTTTCTCCTGGTTGTTGGGGTTAGGAATTTGGGCAGAGCTCGGTGGAGACAGCTCAACTCTGTTCCGCATGGTAATGGCCGAGATGACTGGTTGGGGTCAGAGGATCCAAGATGGCTTCATTCACAAGTCTGGAACCTCAGTTGGCTACGCTGACTGGGGTTTGGCTGAGTCTCTCTCTCTCCTTTCATAACTTCTTATTCTCCTCACATGACCTCTCTAGTCAGATGACTGGATTTCCTTAGATGTCAGCTGTCTTCCTTAGAAGACAGCAAATGTGGAAGGTGCCAGACTCTTTAAGGGCCCAGACTGGGGACTGGCGTAGCGTTACTTCATGTTCTGTTAGTCAAAGTGAGTCATGAGGCTGGCACAGATTCAAAGGGATGAAAATTCGACTCTACCTCTTGGTAGGAGGTGCTGCATGTATATAAGGGCATTATGAGCCACCTTTGCACAAAATTCACCACAATATCCTTTGTTCAAAATCAGTGCTTGGAAGTCATTAATGAAATACATCTTGGGGGGCACCTGGGTGGCTCAGTGGGTTAAAGCCTCTGCCTTCGGCTCAGGTCATGATCTCAGGGTCCTGGGATCGAGCCCCACATAGGGCTCTCTGCTCAGCAGGGAGCCTGCTTCCCCCTCTCTCTCTGCCTGCTTCTCTGCCTACTTGTGATCTCTGTCTGTCAAATAAATTAAAAAAAAAAAAAAAAGAAATACATCTTGGAAGATGCCATACAAGATGCTCTACAGAGTAGTTTGAAAAAACTGGCGTGATTGCTCATATGCCAGTTCAGGTTCTATTAACAAGGCCAAAATCATAATGCTTCAAATGAGACAGAAGTTCTATTCTTACATAAATATTTGTGCTTAAGCAGCCATGGGTGGTGTCCTAGGCCCAATTCCTCACTTGCTGTTTAGGCTAAGATGACTGCTCTCACTCCCCTACACATCCACGTTCAAACCAGGGTAGAGGACGCAGGAAAAAGGAAAGGGTATGCTCCGCCCACCCTTTTTAACAGCACAGCCCAAAACTGCTCACGTCACTTTTCCTCACAGCCCATTGGTGGAACACATCACATGGCCACGCCTAACTTCAAGGGCGGCTGGGAAATGTAGTCTTTATATTTCGGGAGACGAAAGGTCCAGGCAAACTTCTTTTGCTATAAAAGAAGAGGGATCAGAGACTGGGGGAACCACCACCAGTCCCTGCCCCATTGACTGTAGAGGGTGAGACCAAGTTAGCGTGAGAGGTCAAGGGATAGAAGAAATGACAGTAGCAGCAGGTAGAAAGCTAGTTTGCTTGGGGGTATGTAGGAAGTCAGGAAATGGGCACTGAATGGAGTCTTCGCGTTGTGAGGAGTGGGGGCAGCCCCTGACTTGGGGTAAGAATAGCATCCTGCCTTAGAGTGAGGCAGAAAAAGACACCCCCTCCCCGTCATGCAGTCTCAGATACCAGTAACTGGCGTATTGTGAAGCACCTGTTAATCACATGTCTAGCAGTCATCTTGAAAAACAGATCTCCAGTGGAAGACACTCTTTGAGAAAACGTTTTACCATGGAGTTAATTTATAGCCTTAGTTCAAAAGGCTTTTTTTTTTCTTGTTACCTGTTGGCCAGGACACTACCCTTTTGAACTTCTTTCTTATTTCTACTGCCCACCTGGTGAGACATTTTGAGGATTCCCAAGCTTGCCAGATAAACAGTAGTTAATAGAGTGAAATATATTTGTTTCTGATATCTGTATCTATCTATCTATCTATCTATCTATATAAAGAATTTATTTGAGAGAAAGCAGGAGTGGGGGGATGAGGGGCAGAGGGAGAGGGAGATGCAGACTTCCTACTGAGCAGGGAGGCCCACAAGGGGCTCGATCCCAGGACCCGGGGACCGTGACCTGAGCCGAAGGCAGGCACTTAACAGACTGAGCCACCCAAGCGCCCCTTGTTTCCGATATTGCATATGCAGAGAGGTGACTAGAGCACAGGGGAGGGACACAGTTGGTGAGATGTCTCCCCTGAATGCACGGAGGCCAGGGTTTCCACACAATAACTGGCTCTGTGGGCATCCTGACTCAGCAGGGAATTGTAATTATGTTTCTATAGTAACTTTATTCAATTCATTCATGGAAATTTATGATCGCTTATAAAAAGCAATGATGGCCATGGCTGGGTAATAATAGGCTTAGGTTTCTGGAACATCTGCTGAAGAAGGGCAGGCCAGCTGGTCTTGTCGGCTGAAAGTGAGGGCAAAATGCTTGAGGGTGCAACCGAATCTGCTTTTCTTGGAATAAGGGCAGAGCTGTAGCAGGCGACCCCAAAAGAATGTCCGTGTTGGAGGACACTATGAGGTCAGCGGCAGGCAGACACACAGAAGTGTTTGGCTTAGTACGAAAATTAAAAAACATGTGGTCATATCTTAAAATCCCAGACCACAGAGAAATTCCACAAGAGAGGAAACACTTCCCAGGGTACAGATGAGGATGGTCCTAACAATACTCCGTCCGGTGGGCAGCCAGGAGAAGGCAACAGAATAGTGCAGGCCGAGTACTCAGACTGGGGCAGGCAGGCAGGTTGGTGCAGCATATATTCGCTGTTATTTCTAATGATTGATTTTTTTTTTCTCCTTGTTTCTACTTTGGAAGAGCACAGATTCTGAAACGCTAGGCCAGTTTCGGCTGATCATTGTTAGGCGGACATAAGCTGGCTTTGGGAAGCTCTGAGAGCCTTCACCCAGATAACCTAATTTGGAGCATGTTTGCTCACGATGTCCGCACGCGCGGTTGGGTAGAGAAAACCCAGCACATGATCCAGATGTTTAGCTGCATGACGCAGAGAGTAGGAGTATCTCTTCGCTCGGACAGTGTCACCCCCAAAAAATATGGGAACACTGTAATTTTGCATTGAAATCTGTCT
>ML098400.1:0-23055 GCA_003697995.1 Taxidea taxus jeffersonii | reverse complement strand
AGAGAGGAGGAAGCAGGCTCATTGCAGAGCAGAGAGCCTGATGTGGGGCTTGATCCCAGGACCCTGGGATCATGACCTGAGCCGAAGGCAGAGGCTTTAACCCACTGAGCCACCCAGGCGCCCCGGATTATGTAAAAAAAAAAAAAAAAAAAACTTAGCAAATGAAAATAGATACATCGAATGAATTTAAAGCACATTCCATTTCATCAGAACATGTGTGTACTTTATCAATTTTGAGAGGCATATTGTGGTACGTTTTAATACCCCTGAAATTAGGACGCATCTCACAATGGATTGTAACTTAGATGCCATAGTATATGGTAGTGACTCGATTGGGGATTAGTGTATCAAGGTTTGTAAATTCACACTCCGTTGATGCATGGCATAGAATGCTTCTGAATTTGGATAGCCAAAGGCAAAACCGTTTAGCAAATTATTCATAATTTCGGACCCTAAATAAAATGAGAAGTCTTTCAACAAGTTGTAGGAGAAAGTGTATGAGGACTATACATGGTGTTTTCATCTCTCAAAGTTGTTTGTGATTCAGAACCAAATGATCTTTTATTTTCATTCAGGTTGTAGCATAGCGGCATTTAAATAATTACCAGTTGATATGGAAAGCAATGTGTATCTAAATGTTGTTGACTTGCTAGGCCGTCTTTTTTTTTTTAAGATTTATTTATTTATTTGAGAGAGAGGGAGAGAGCACACATGAGTTGGAGAGAGGGGTAGAGGGAGAGGGAGAAACAGACTCCCCGCTGAGTAGGGAGCCTGACAGGAGGCTCCATCCCAGGACCCCGGGACCATGACCCGAGCCGAAGGCAGAGGCCTTAACCCACTGAGCCACCCAGGCGCCCCCCCCCGCCCCAGGCCATCTTTAAATACATTGTCTACCTGCTCAGAATCAAGTGGAGTTTACAAAAGTTTGAAGCTCCCTCGCCTTCTTGTGACTTCACTTTAGCTATAACAGAATGAAATCCAACCCAGTGAGGATTGACATCTCATTTACTTCTAGCCCTCATTATCATGCCATCCCTGATACTGAGGAAGCAGAAGTTCTTTTGCCAGGTGGAGACACTACTCGAGGAGCTACTCAGGGGCCCTTTGGAGGGCCAGAGCCAAGGCAAAACTGCTATCCCCAGACAAAAAATCATAGGTGTGGTCCGGTGGCAGGTGGAGGGCATAGTGGACCCAGACAGACCACTGTTTGTCGTAAGATACCGAGCAGCTGGGAACAGACATATAGCCAGAGGAGAGAGAGAGAGAGCTTGTTCCAGGAGTAAAGGCTTGGGCTTGGGTTATAATCCACACTACCGCTGTCTACATACCTGGCCTTAAGTAATTCACTTAAGCTTTCCTAGCCTCAGTTTCCACATCTGTAAAACAGGGCATTGGGTCGTTCCTTGAAACCTTCATCCCGTTTACTTTTACCTCACCTGGGGCCGTGCTGTCATCTGCCTTGTGTCCTATTTTGTGTATGGTGACAATGATCTGCCCCAGTAGACTGTAAACACTTGAGTGGCCCGTGACTCTCTTGCCTTCATGTCTCCCCAAACACAGCAGTTGGAATGATGCCTTGGATGAGACAGCCTTCCGTAGAGCTGTGTTGCCTTGAACTGAATCAAAGCAGAAGACAGCTGGGCTTCCCCTCTCTGACAATCTCTGATGCTGCCTTTAAAGGAGGAGGGACTCCCTGTGGCCAAAGGACTTCTAGCTCGGAGGGCTGCAGTGCTGTGAAGTCAGTAAGCGAAGTCTAGAAGTCCAGGGAGAAGTTGCCAGAGCTAATGAATTACCCCGGAAGCCGCCTTGCACGGCCAGGTTTAGCCATGCATGTAGGAGTTCTCCAGCCATCTTCTGAACTCAGGATGAGAGACGGGGCAGGATGGATGGAGGGAAGAGAAATACAGCAGGGGTGAACTAAACCCTTCAAAAATGGGGAGCGCCTGGAGCTACGGGCATGTCAGATGCTGGGTGTTGTACCCCCAGTGGACAAGATATTTCTTGATGATGGTGAGAATCTTCTGGTTATATTTTCAGACATGGAACCTCCCAGAATCAAGTGCCCGAGTGTGAAGGAACGCATCGCTGAACCCAATAAGCTGACCGTCCGGGTGTCCTGGGAGACCCCGGAAGGAAGAGACACAGCAGATGGCATCCTAACTGAGTAAGTACAACTTGGCAGTGAGGAGGCTGTTGCTTCTTTTCTGAGAGACATTTAACTAGCCAGAGTGGGGAGGCGTATCCATGCGGGTCCATTTATGCGCACAGAGTCACCATGGCGCTCCTTCAACAGGTTCCTCATTTGGGCCGCGTTTTTCTCCCTCGTCATCTTCAGCACCTGACCTACTGTATATTTCACTTCTGTCCTTGTGTCTTGCCTGTCTCCACTATAGCACGTTTTCTGCCAGACCCTGAATGCCCAGAACCATGCTGAGCTCTACAGAGCTGGGACTCGGTCAGTATTGGTCGAGGGAGAGAAGGGAAGAAGGGGTGGTGGGAAGAGGGACGGGAGGAGGAAGAGGACACCAACTGGTTCACTCTGGGATAGAACCACCCCCACTGCCTGCCCAGGGTGCTCCTACTGTAGCCCCCAGGCCTTACTAAGCCATCACCTACCTCCCTGGTGTTCCGTGAATATGGTTTAAGGCAGAACTTTGTAGCCCTTGTTTTTTGCAACCGCTTCTTTTAAAACTTGAGTTTTAGTTTATTTTTTTACACTTGGGACTACAATAGGGGCGCCTGGGTGGCACAGTTAGTTGAGCAGTCAACTCTTGGTTTTGGCTCAGGTCTTAACCTCAGGGTCGTGGGATCGAGCCTACATGCTCCGTGCTCGGCAGGGAGACTGCCTGCGACCCTCTCTCCCTCCATGCCTCCCCCTGCCCACTCTCTCTAAATAAGTAAATCTTTAAACTTGTGACTACATTAAACACTTACAAAGGAAGCATATAAAAAAATGAGAAGCATTCTTCTGCCTTCTTCCCTACCCCAACCCCACGCCCCAGGAACAGCTGGGTGAATAGCTTGATATACCTCCAGAATGCTTTTAAAAATGCATGGTTCCCTTTGGGAAAGTTTGGCTAAATGTTGTTCTAATCTAGCACCTGGGCCTGTACCCCTGCAGCGATCTGCTTGGCCTTCATGTTCCCTAGAGGCCACTGTTTCATGTCAGCACGTTCACATCCCTGCCTTCAAGTTCATGGCCCTGTCAGACCGACCCACTTGAGTGTTAACTGCAGACAGAGGATACCTCTGATTCGCCGCCTCTGAGCTACACAGCAGGGAAGCCCTTGTTAGAATCCGACCCAGGCAATTATGGGCAATAAGAGAACATCTTTTACAAGGAAGATGTTGAGTCTTTCACCCCGAGCAAGACATTTTGTTCCTACATCCTGATCATTTCTCCCAGGACACCATTTAGCTTAAAGAATCTCACTGTGTGCCTCCTTGTAATTCCTTAAAGGTAAAGTTTTGAGTATTAAGAAAATTATGTATTTGCTGTCATATCTACATGTCACAAACCGCTAAGGAGAAATTTTAGGCAATTAGGATTAAAGAGTAAGTCACAGTTGACATAAACAGGGGCTGGTTGTTATTGATCTTGGAACTTTGGGGCCTAGAACAATGCCTGGCCCAGGCCCTAGCCCATAATAGGTTCTTAGATCTTGACAACTACAGTTGCTGTTGAAATCCTATATAATAAACACCAAGGAATGGGTCACCAGACGACTGTGTTTGTCTAGCACGGATATAGACCTTGGCATTTTTATGGGTTGCCTGTGTGTTATGGTTAGAAACGTGACCGTTCCAAAGACCATCTTAGTAGCCCCCAGCCTTCCGTTCCAAGCAACTGTCTGCTTCTAGACTTCTACAGCCCGAACCAGCAGAGGCTTGGAGCAGGAGGCTGTGGGGAGCACACTCCAAACAGAATGAGGAATTCTGAGAAGGCTGTCTCGTCCCCTTTTCAGCTCTCACTTGGGCTCCTTGCTTCTCCAGCATGTCTCTCGTACAAGCTACTGTTCTGTGGTCCCCTTCTAAGAGGGAAGGTTCTAGAGAGCAGGTGCCTCTCCGAGGCAGGTGCTTCCTGTGAGTTCCCTTAGTTACTCCTCATGGCTGTTATTTGCAGGCCACAGATGAAACGGAGTCTCCGAGAGGTCAGCAGCCATCCATATTTGAAGCCTGATTCCTCTCGGGGTTATCCGCATTTGAACTGTGCTTCAGTTCATACCTTACAAACACAGACCCTATCCACCTCTGTGAAAGGCTCTTGCACACGTTCATTCTTAGCAAATATTCTCATCGTTGCTAAGAACTGTACTGAGAAGGCAAATTAAGTATCCGTTGGGAAACCAACCCATCAGCCTGGTATTCGAATGATCATGCCGTCCGAAACTACTGGTGTTCTCATCAGACAGCCAAGAAGAAAAGATGCCACTCACCCTAGCCGTGTGATCTTGGGCAGGTTTCCTAAGCTTTTGGTGCCTCAATTTCTTCATCTGTAAAATGGAAATAATAATTCCTATCTCATGGAGTTGTGGGGAGGATTAAAGAAACCAGTATGTGTAAAATACCTAGAACCATGCCTAAAATATGTATATAGTGTTTATGTACATGCAAAGAAGTATTACTACTACTACTACTACTACATTAGGATAATCAAGGAATCACAACAAACCTGCCTTTTGCTCAGGAAAGATCTCCACACTGGGCCAGAGAGAAAAAACTAGAGCTAATTCTAGCACCCCCCTGTAGACCCAAATTGCCAATGGCTGCTTGGACTATACCCTCAAATGGTTTTCCTCACAGAAAATTTGCTCATCCTCCCCAAAGTGAGGCAGTTTAAGGTTCTCCTTGGAACAAAGTTGGGATGGGAAGACTTGGGGCCCTGGCTCTCAGCCTCTGCCATCTTCTCTTCTATCCTCCAGTGAGAAAAATGGATCCAAACTTTCCAGGAATTGGGGACTTATATGTTTTGGTATCAAACTGCTCTTCCAAAGCAGAATAAAGCTCAGGGAAAGCTGTGTTCTTCAAGAAATCTTTGTTCTAGTCAAATTGGCCTAAAGGCTGCCCCTCAGTATCTCCGCATCCAGTCAGGGCCCATGATGATTGTTAGGTCTTTAATGACCATCTTTGGTGTTCCTGTTTTTTTCTCCCTCTTTTAAGTGTTATTCTAAAAGGCCTCCCCCCAGGCTCGAATTTTCCAGAAGGAGACCACAAGATCCAGTACACAGTCTATGACAGAGCTGAGAACAAGGGCACTTGCAAATTTCGAGTTAAAGTTCGAGGTAAGAATACTGCTTCTTGGCTTTTTCCTCTCTTCACAAGAGCAAAAGGAAATCGGTCCTCCAGCAGGAACCCTTTGTGAGTGCCCACTGTCACGGGGATACTTGCCAGCTTCGGATTAGCCTCTGATGACAAGGCGAGGGGAAGGGTGCCATCTTAATGCCTGAATTTCACAATACAAATCCTGATGAGGTTCAATGTTGGCAGATTATTTGAGGCTTGAGAGAGCAGTAAGCTAGTCTCGCATGAGCCCACAGCTGGCTATCCCAGAAGAATATTATTTTGATAACATTTTCCTCCCTGGGCTTGGGTGACCAGCTAAAGCCTGAAAGTCCTTTTGTAAAGGAGGTTGAGAGCCCCCTAATTTAGGCCATCAGGAGCCCATGTTCTTGGTGTTCCAGAACATTTATTCTCCCTGAAAAAAACACGTTGAAGATTTATTTTATGCCTCATCGTTTGGGCAGCTGATGACGAACCCTCTTTATTCTTCTGGGCTCAGCCTCCTCCTCTGTAACACAGGAGGCTAAACCGCTTGATCTCAGTGGTCTCATTGCCATGAACGGTGACCATTCCAAGGCCCACCCACTGGCCAGAGAGTCCTACCTGCCCCCTCACTCATTCACAGGCGGTATAGAAGTGTGACTGCCCACCTGCCGCCTTCCCTGGGGACTCTGTGGAGGGGAGCTCGGCACTGAGCCTCCCCTGGCCTTGTGTCCCTACAGTCCGACGCTGTGGCAAACTCAACGCCCCGGAGAATGGTTACATGAAGTGCTCCAGTGACGGCGACAATTACGGGGCGACCTGTGAGTTCTCCTGCATTGGTGGCTATGAGCTGCAGGGCAGCCCTGCCCGAGTCTGTCAGTCCAACCTGGCCTGGTCTGGCACGGAGCCCACGTGTGCAGGTACGCATGCAGCCTTCTTTCTCGCCAGCAGCCGAACCTGAAGACCCCTGGGTTCTGGATTCCAGTAGAGGGAGGGAGGATTTCACTCCATACACTTTGAGAGGTTCAGTGTCACCCTCTTCATCGCATGGGTGAACATGGTCCTCAAATGTCGAGGGCAACTCTCTCATCCACCCTCCTCCTTGGCTTCTGTCCATCTTCGAGTTTCTCTTTCATGTCCTCTAAGGAAGAAGCTGGAGGCGGGAACATAGGGCCCGCTATTTGTGACTTTGCGAATCAGCAAAATCTGCTTTAGGTACCTTTCTTCTTCCCTTCTACAAATGGAAGGGTCTTTTTTATTATTATTATTTTATGCAAAGCCAGGACACTACTGTGTATGGCCAATATAATGCGTGCTTTGCAGCACTGGTTTGAAAGTCACACAGAGGGGCACCTGGGTGGCTCAGTGGGTTAAAGCCTCTGCCTTAGGCTCAGGTCATGATCTCAGGGTCCTGGGATCGAGCCCCACACCGGGCTCTCTGCTCAGCGGGGAGCCTGCTTCCCCCCCCCCCCCGCCCCGCCGGCCTCTCTGCCTACTTGTGATCTCTGTCAAATAAATAAATAAAATCTTTAAAAAAAAAAGTCACATAGACCTTGGGCAGTTGGGAATTTTCCTCCTCATGTCAAATGAGCAAGATAATACCTTACCTACTACTTGAGTTGTAGGGGTTAAATGAGATTATATCCACTGGACAGTGGGATAGAGCAATGCCTGGCCTGGGGCAGGCACTCAGTGCACGTCCCCTCTTATTACCGAGGACCATAAATTAGGCTGCGTAGTGATCATGGTGTGAAATTTGGACTAGTCAGAAAATTGTGGATATATCTTTTATTTATATACTCTACTTACCCCCTTATTTCGGGGTACTCTCATCTTTATGCTTTCCCTTTAATCCCAGCCATGGGTTGGGCAAGAGAGAGACACACACACATGTAGACCATCAGCTAAATGCTCAAGGTTCTTCAGTTTTATACCTTAAAGTAGAAAGAACATACCTCTTTCTTTCCCTGTCTCACTTCCTGAGGCAGGGAAAGTAATGCCCTTACCCCCATCCCCTCACCCCCCACCCAGCCCAAAGATGTTCACATCCTAATCCCTGGAACCCATGAATATATTACCTGACATGGCAAAAAGGACTTTGCAGAGGAAATTAAGTAAGGATTTTGAGATACGGAGGCCATCTTGGATTCTCCAGGTGGGCCCAGTGTACTCACAAGCGTCCTTATAAAAGGGAGCCGGGGGGGCGGGGGTAAAGATGTCAGACTGCTGACTTCAAAGATGCCAAGAAAGGCCCCACCCCAGGAGACAGAGGTGACCTGTGGATGCTGCAAAAGGCAAGGAAACAGATTCTTCCCTAGAGCCTCGTTGGGGGGAGCAACATTTTGACTTCAGCCCAGTGAAACCCAACTGAAACTTCTGACTGCCGGGGCTGTAGGAGAATTTGTGCCTGTTAAGCCCCTAAATTTATCGTGATCTGTGAGAGCAGCAAGAGGAAACCAGAATAGCTCCCCATTCCCCAACCCAGTGCTTCTTGGGACTGTCTCCCGAATAAGCCACTTACAACTGGGGTACCTGGGTGGCTCGTCAGTTTCGTGGCCTGCTCTTGATTTCACCTCCTGTCATTATCTCATGGTCGTGTGGTCAAGCCCCGCCTCGGGCTCTGTGCTCAGTGAGAAGTCCTCCTGAGAGTCTCTCTCTCACTGTCCCCCACCTCTCCTTTTGCCTCTTAGCCCCACTGGCACGAGCATGCGCTCTCTCTCAAATTCTTAAAAAAAAAAAAAAAAAAAAAAAACAAAACTGAAACTTTGTCTTGGGGTTTACTTTCGCATTTGTGTATGGTCTGGGTGTTATCCCAGGCTATGTTGAACCAAAATAAGTAGGGGGTTTCTGATCCATCTGGCCCTTTCTAATCGCAGCCATGAACGTCAACGTGGGCGTCAGAACAGCAGCGGCACTTCTGGATCAGTTTTACGAGAAAAGGAGACTCCTCATTGTGTCCGCCCCCACAGCCCGGAACCTTCTGTACAGGCTGCAGTTGGGAATGCTGCAGGTGAGTCCTTACGGCCGGGCCCAGGTGTGGAGGAGTGGGGGTAGAGCTCTCCCTAGAAGGGCCGGGTGACTTCATGAAAGGCCAGATTCAGGGCCTCGGCTATTTTCCAGGACCTCCGCGAACTGGCGCTTTAGACCTGCCACCATTCATTTCTGGCTCTAGGGCATAACCTGATGAACATCGACTCCCTAGAGCTAACCCAATTGTTGTGCAACTAATAGGGTTTCTTTGTCTTGACCGGTAAGCCCAATCGACCTGCTGCCCAGGGCCAGCCAAAGAAGAGTCATTTTTGGTGGACCTTTCCGGGATATGCCTATGCTGGAGGCTATCATTCTGTTGTTTGCCTAGGAGGCTGGCTCAAGGGATGAGGGGAGTCCAGGGGCCTTTAGGCCCCAGATCCTGCCCCAAGGATCTTCCCTCACCCCCCTCTAGAGCTCCTCCCAGAGTGACGGCTGTCTTTAAGAACAGTGGTTCTCAAAATGTGGTCATCAACATCACCTGGGAGCTTGTTAGAAATGCAAAGTCTCGCCCATCTCAGACCGATGGGGTCTAATTTATGTTTTAACAAGACCTCCAGGTGATTCCTGAGCAACTGAACGTTTGAGGCACACTTTTCTAGGAAATGTGCCCTTCTCAGCTGTGTAAATTTTATAACTACAAAACAAGGCAACCAGAGTCTTTTGGGGAAAAAAATTTAGAAACGGAAAGGATCAAACTAGAACTTGCTAGGTTTTGTCCAGAAGCTGGTTTGCCGTAAGAGCAGCTGACCATGACTGAATGCGGAAAGAGTCAGGATGTTCCGCGGGGTCATGACCACCATGACGCACACTTTTTGGGAAAAAAAAAATTCATTTACTACAGTGAATAAAAATAAGACTAAGTGTTCAAAACAATCTTGTTTGAGGGGCACCTGGGTGGCTCAGTCGGTTGAGCGTATGACTCTCAGCTCAGGTCATGATCTCAGGGCTATGAGATCCAGCCCCACATTGAACCCTGAGTTGGGCTCACTGCAGGGTCTGCTTGGGATTCTCCTCCTCTTCCTTTGCCTCTTCCCTTGCTCATGCGCTCTCACGAGCTCTCTCTCAATAAAATCTTAAAAATTTGTTGATTTAACAGTTTACAGTTTTACTTCTCATCTCCGCATTTATACAACGAGTAAGGCGGAGTCTTTCTTCCTTCTCCCCATGTCCTCGAAAGGTGCCCATAAACTCAGAAGAACCACGTAAAGTTTTTTTTTTTTTCCTTCGACGGAAACTCAGTTCATTCCATCTTTACTGCCAATCCCTGCCGCCATCCCTGCCGCCTTCCCTGCCTCCCTCCATCTTTGTATCGCCCTGTCTCAGCTGGGACTTCTCTTTCAGGTGCCACAAGGCTGCACGACTTCACGGTGGGGGAGATTGGCCTTGCAGGCTACACAAGCCTAGTTTCCTCATTTCTTCCTCATTTCGTAGAAAAATGAATAAGCCAGGCAACTGGCTTTTCCTCTGTGTTGGCAAGCTGCAGCTTTTGGAAGTGAAACTTGATGGGAACACGGCCCCACTCGTTGGTTTGCGTGTGGTCTGTGGCTGGCTCTGCGCTCCAGCGGTATGGCTGAAGAGTTAGGACCGAAACTGTCCAGCCCCGGGAAGCCTAAAGTAGTCACTACCTGGCCCCTTACCAAAAAATGTTTGCTGTCTCCTGCCCTAGTCTATCCCATTTTTTCGGGTACTTGCTAAATTACAAATTAAATCATGCTGATGTTGGTAGGCAGGGTCCAAGGGCTCAGAATGGGGTCCTTGAGGACCAGCCACGAAGGTCCCTGTCTGCACCAGGATAGAAATCAGATGCAAGCCAGCAATGAAAGTGGAGTTGATGGAAGGTATGGAGAGAATGCAGGTAGAGAGTGAGTGGGGAAACTCAGAAAGGGAAGGAGAGAGTGCCTTTGTTCAGGGTCTGGGATGTTACTGAGGATCGTGGTCTGGGGTACATGACATTTTAGGCATCCGGGAACCAGTTAGATTAATTGACCATATAATTGTGGGTTTATTTCTGGGCTCTCTATTCTGTTCCATTGATTTATGTGTCTGTTTTTGTGCCTGTACCATGCTGTTTAGATTACTACAGTTTTTCTTAAAAGATTTTATTTATTTGACACAGAGAGAGCACAAGCAGGGGGAGAAGCAGAGGGAGAGGGAGAAGGAGGCTGCCCTCTGAGCAGAGAGCCCAATGCGGGACTTGATCCCAGGACCCAGGGATCATGACCTGAGCCGAAGGCGAGACACTTAGCCAGCTGAGCCACCCAGGCGCCCCTCTACAGCTTTTTAGTATATCTTGAAATCTGGAATTGTGATACCATCAATTTTGTTCTTTTTCAAGTTTGCTTTGGCTATTTTTGGTCTTTTGTGGTTCCATACAAATTTTAGGATTGCCTGTCTAGTTTTTTGAAAAATGGTGTTGGTGTTTTGATAGAAATTGCACTAAATCTATAGATTGTTTTGGGTAGTATAGACAAATTAACAATACTTGTTCTCCCAATCCATAAGCATGGAATATTTTTGCATTTGTGTCATCTTTAATTTCTTTCATCAGTGTTCTATAGTTTTCAGAATACACATCTTTGACCTCCTTGCTTGAGTTGATTCCTAGGTATTTTACTGTTTTGATTAAATATATAAATGGGACTGTTTTCTTAAGTTTCCTTTCTGCCACTTGATTATTAGTGTATAGAAATACAATGGGTTTCAGTACTGATTTTGTGTCTTCTCTTCTTACTGACTTCATTTATTAGTTCTGCTAGGCCTTTGGTGGGGTCCTTATGGTTTTCTATATGTAGTGTCATGTCATCTGTAAATAGTGAAAATTTTAGCTTTTCCTTACCAATTTGGATGCCTTTTATTTCTTTTTGTTGTCTGATTGCTGTGGCTAGGACTTCTAATACTATGTCTCATAAAAGTGGTGATATTAGACCTACTTCTCTTGTTCCTGAGCTTAGAGGAAAAGCTCTATCTTTCACCATTGAGTATGATGTTAGCTGTGGGGTGTTCATATATGGCCTTTACTATGTTGAGGTGTGTTCCCACTAAACCCACTTTGTTGAGGGTTTTTTTTTTTATCATGAATGGCTGTTGTACTTTGTCAAATGTTTTTTCTCCATCTGTGGAGATAATCGTATGGTTTTAGTCCTTTCTCTTATTGACGTGATGGATAACATTGACTTTTGAGTACTGAACCATTCTTGCATCCCAGGAATAAATCTCACATGCTCATGGTGGATGATTTTTTAAATGTATCCTTGGATTTGATTGGCTAATATTTTGTTGAGAATTTTTACATCCATGTTCATCAGAAATACTGGCCCATAGTTCTCTTTTTTGGTGGTGTCTTTATCTGGTTTAGGCATCATGGTAATGCTGGCCTCATAGAATGCATTTGAAAGCTTTCCCACCACTTATAATTTTTGGAATATTTTGAGAAGAACAAGTATTAACTCTTTATCTGTTTTAAGATTTTATTTTTTACCTGAGGCTGAGAGAGAGAGAGAGAGAGAGAGACAGAGCACAGCAGAGGGAGCGGGAGGCAGAGAGAGAAGCAGGCTCCTTGCTGAACAAGGAGCATGATGCAGGACTCCATCCCAGGACCCTGGGATTATGAACTGAGCCAAAGGCAGATGCTTAACCGACTGAGCCACCTGGGCATCCCGTATTAACTGTTCTTTAAATGTTTGGTAGGATTCACCTATGAACCCATCTGGTCCTGGACTTTGGTTTCTTAGGAATTTTTTTATTACTGGACTTTGGTTTCTTAGGAATTTTTTTATTACTGATTCAGTTTTATTGCTGGTAATCAGTCTGTTTTAATGTTAAACATTTCTTCTTTTTTTGCTGTTTTATTTTTTTATTAACATATACTGTATTATTTGTTTCAGGGGTACAGGTTTGTGATTCATCAGTCTTAAACAATACACAGTGCTCACCATAGCACATAGCCCCCCCCACCAATGTCCCTCACCCAGCCACCCCATCCTCCCCACCCCCCTCCTTCACTCTAGAAACCCTCAGTTTCTTTTTGATTCACTTTTGGGAAGTTACATATTTCTAGGAATTTCTCCTTCTAGGTTGTCCAATTTGTTGGCATATAGCTTTTCATATTACTCTCTTCATGATGATTTTTCTGGGGTGTTGTTTGTTATTTCTCCTCCGTGATTTTGCTTTTGAGTCTCTCACCTTTGTGTTTTTGTTTTTGATTAGTCTGGCTAAAGATTTATAAATTTTATTGATCTTTTCAAAGAATCAGCTCCTGACTTCATCAATCTGTTCTATTAGGGTTTTTTCTTTTAACTTGTATTTCATTTGTTTCTGCTCTAATCTTCATTATTTCCTTCCTTCTACTGTTTATTTCTGGCTCCTTTAGATGTAAGTGAAGTTGTTTGAGATTTTTCTTACTTCTTGAGGTAGGCCTGTACTGCTATATACTTCCCTCTTAGAACAGCTTTTGTTGCCTCCCAAAGATATTGGACCATTGTGTTTTCAATTTCATATGTCACCCATTATTTTGTAATTTCTTCTTTTATTTCTTCCTTGACCCATATATTGTTTAGTAACATGTCATTTAACGTCCATGTATTTGCTTCTTTCCAGATTTTTTCTTTTAGTTGATTTTAAGTTTCATAATGTTATAGTCAAAACAGATGTACGGTATGATCTCTGAATCTGTGAGACTTTGTTTTGTGGCCTAACATGTGATCTACTCTGGAGGAATGTACCATGTGCATTTAAAAAGAATGGGTGTTCTGCTGGTTTGGGATGGAATGTTCTGAATATATCTGTTGATGTATCTGGTCCAGTGTGTCACTGAAAGCCGCTTTTCCTTGTTGATTTTTCTCATTGAATTAGCCATTGATGTAACGGGGTGTGAAAGCCCCCTACCATTACTGTATTCCTATCGATTACTTCCTTTATGTTTATTAGCTGCTTTATGTATTTGGGTGCTCCCACCTTGGATGCATAAATATTTACAGTTATTAAATCTTCTTGTTGGATTATCCCCTTAATTATACAGTGTCCTTTTTTTGTCTCTCATTACATTCTTTGTTTTAATGTCTCTTTTGTCTGACGTAAGTATTGCTACAATGGCTTTTTTTTTTTTCACTTCCATTTGCATGATAAAATTTTTCCATCCCTTCAGTTTCAATCTGCATGTGTCTTTAGGTCTGAAATGAGTCTCTGGTAGGTGGAACATTGATGGGTTTTGATTTTTTTTATCCATTCTTACACCCTATGTCTTGACTGGAGTGGTTAGTCCATTCACATTCAAAGTTCATATTGATAGGGATGTACTTATTGCCACCTTGTTACTTGTTTTATGGCTGTTTTTGTCATTCTTCTCTATTCCTTTCTTCTTCGCTTTCTTCTCTTATGTTGGCTTTCTTTCTTTCTTTCTTTCTTTTTTAGAGAGAGAGAAAGTGCGAGCTCAGGCAGAGTGGTAGATAGAGGCAGAGGGAGAAGCAGGCTCCCTGCCGAGCAAGGAGCCCGATGTGGGACTTGATCCCAGGACCTGGGATCATGACCTGAGCCGAAGGCAGCCGCTTAACCAACTGAGCCACCCAGGCGTCCCTATGTTGGCTTTCTTTAGTGATGTCTGTGGATTCCTTTCTCTTTATTTTTTGCATATGTATTATTGTTTTTGTATTTGTGGTTACCACTGAGTTTAATATATAACATCTCTGCATATTAAGTTGATGTTTGCTTAAGTTTGAGTCCATTCTAAAAGCCCTAAAGTTTTACTCTTCTCCATCCCCACCCCCCAGTTTTAGGTATGGGGTGTCAACCTTTACATCCTTTTATTTTGTGAGTTCCTTGACTGATTTTTATAGATATATTTACTACTTTTGTGCTTCCTACTTTTCTTATTCCTGCTTATGGTCTTTCCTTTTTGCTCCAACACTCCTCTGTAACATTTCTTATAAGACTGGTGTAGTGGTGATGAATTCCCTTAACCTCTGCTTGTCTAGGAACTTCTTTATCTCTCCTTCTATTCTGAATGATAGCCTCACTGGATAGAGATCCTTGGTTGTAGGTTTTTCTCCTTCAGCACTTTGAATATGTCCTGCCACTTCCTTCTGGCCTGCAAGGTATCTGCTGAAAAAGCAGCTGACAGCCTTATAGGTCTTCCCTGGTATGTAATGGTTTTCTTTTCTCTTGCTGCTTTTAAATTCTCCATCAGTGCTTTTTGCTATTTTAATTCCTGTGTTTCTTGGTGTGGACTTCCTTGGGCTGATTTTGTTGGGGGCTCTCTGTGCCTCCTGGATCTGGATTTCTGTTTCCTTCTCCAGATTCAGGGAGTTTTCAGCTATTATTTCTTCAAATAAATTTTCTGTCCCCTTTTCTCCTTCTGGAATCCCTCTAATGCAAATGTTATTACGCTTGATGGTGTTGCTGAGTTCCCTTAGTATATTTGCATTTTTTATTCTTTTTACTCTACCAGTCAGCTTGATTGCTTTTCATTACCTTGTCTTCCAGGTTGCTGATCTGTTCTTCTGCTTCCTCTAGTCTATTTATTCCATCTAGCATATTGTTAATTTCAGCTGAGTTCTTCATCTCTGATTCTTTTTTTATGTTTTCCTTCTCTTTGTTGAGAGTCTTACTGAGGTCCTCCACTATTTTCTCAAGTCCAGTGAGTACCTTTATGACCATTACTTAAAATTTTCTATCAGGTATATCACTTAACTCCATTTATTTTAGTGCTCTTGCTGTGATTTTCCCCCCCATTCTTTAATTTTGGGACATATTCTTCTGTCTCCTCATTTTGCCCAACTTTCTGTGTCTGTTTATGTGTTAAGAAAGTCAGATACATCTCCTGCTTTTCCTGTAGTGCCCTGCAGAGCAATGCATCCTGTTCATCAGAACCTGTTTGCCTGTTCTGAGCAGGGTTTGGTCCCTGTGTTGTCGCTGGGCCAGAAGAATAGTAGCACCAAACTGAAGGGTACTTTCCTGCGTTGGGCCCCAGAAGCTTTCATTGGTGGGTGGCTCTTGCACTCAGACCAAATGTTTGCTCCCGGTCCACTGATGGGGCCAAAGTCAAATTGGTATGTGTGTTTTTTTCCCCTTTCCCCAGGGCAGGAGACACTTTAGGGATGGTGCTAGCCCCTGTTGGGGTTGCTTACACACTGCTGCACTTGGAGCACAACCTTGGATGGATTCCTGCCAAGGGTGTATTGGAGGAGAATGTGGGGGGGCAGCGTACAGTGCCAACAAGGTGCCAGGGCCCACTGCTAGCCAGACAGGTGAAGAGTGCTGGTGCTGCACTGGTCCTGCTGGTGTCTGTGTATCTAGGTTGGAGGGGTCGAGTAAGAGGGCCTCCAGCTCTTCTGTTCTTAGAGAAACATCTCCAAGATCACTGCCTCTCCAGTACACACTCTGAGATGAATAAGCAGATCTTTTCTCCATAGGCCCCAGGCATTTTTCAAACTGCTGCTTCTGTGCTGTATCTCAGCAGGGCTTTCTGTTATGCTGCCCCTTTAAGGGCAGGGACTTGGTTTCCTGTAGTCTTCAGGCTCTCCTGCATCTGAGACCACTGATTTTTTTTTTCAGTATTCCAAGATTCATTGTTTATGTACATACCCAGTGCTCCATGCAAGAAGTGCCCTCCTTAATACCCACCACCAGTCTCACCCATTCCCCTATCTCTCTCCTGTCTAAAACCTTCAGTTTGTTTCTCAAAGTTCACAGTCTCTTATGGTTCATCTCTTCCTCCGATTTCCCCCAATTCACTTAGCCTTCTCCTATGTCCTCCATGATATGCCTTATGCTCCACAAGTAAATGAAACCAGATGATAATTGACTCTCTCTGCTTGACTTATTTCACTCAGCATAATCTCCTCCAGTCCCATCCATGTTGATAGAAAAGTTGGGTATTCATCCTTTCTGATGGAGGCATAATACTCCATTATATATATGGACCATATCTTCTTTATCCATCTGTCTGTTGAAGGGCATCTTGGCTCTTTCCACAGTTTGGCAACTGTGGTCATTGCTATGAACATTGGGGTACAGATGGCCCTTCTTTTAACTACCTCTGTATCTTTGTGTTAAATACCCAGAAATGCAATTGTGGGGTCATTGGGTAGCTCTATATTTAATTTCTTAAGGAATCTCCACACTGTTTTCCAAAGTGGCTGCACCAACTTGCATTCCCACCAACTGTGTAAGAGGGTTCCCCTTTCTCCACATCCTCTCCAACACATGTTGTTTACTGTCTTTTTTGATTTTGGCCATTCTAACTGGTGTAAGGTGGTATCTCAATGTGGTTTTGATTTGAATCTCCCTGATGGCTAGTGATGATGAACATTTTTTCATGTGTCTGTTAACCATTTGTATGTCTTCTTTGGAGAAGTGTCTGTTCATGTCTTCTGCCCATTTTTTGACATGATTATCTGTTTTGTGTGTGTTGAGTTCTGAGGAGTTCTTTATAGATCTTGGATATCAGCCCTTTGTACTGTCATTTGTGAATATCTTCTCTCATTCTGTGGGTTGCCTCTTTGTTTTATTGACTGTTTCCTTTGCTGTGCAGAAGCTCTTGATCTTGATAAAGTCCCAAAAATTCATTTTCACTTTTGTTTCCTTTGCCTTTGGAGACATGTTTTGAAAGAAGTTGCTGTGGCCGATGTCAAAGAGGTTACTGCCTATGTTCTCCTCTAGGATTTTGATAGATATCGGCCTCACGTTGAGGTCTTTTATTCATTTTGAGTGTATCTTTGTGTATGGTGTAAGAGAATGGTCATGTTTCATTCTTCTATACATAGCTGTCCGATTTTCCCAGCACCATTTTATTGAAGAAACTGTCTTTTTTCCACTGGATATTTTTTCTGGCTTGGTCGAAGATTATTTGACCATAGAGTTGTGGGTCCCTATCTGGGCTCTCTACTCTGTTTCACTGGTCTATGTGTCTGTCTTTGTGCCAGTACCATGCTGTCTTGGTGATCACAGCTTTGTAGTAAAGCTTGAAACCAGCTTGATGCCCCCAGTTTTCTTTTTCTTTTTCAACATTTCCTTAGCAATTCGGGGTCTCCTGGTTCCATACAAATTTTAGCATTGTTTGTTACAGCACACTGAAAAATGCTCGTGGAATTTTGATCAGGATGGCATTGAAAGCATAGACTGCGGTAGGCAGTATAGACATTTTAGCAATGTTTATTCTTCCAATCCATGAGCATGGAATGCTTTTCCATTTTTTTGTCTTCTTCAATTTCTTTCATGAGTGTTCTGTAGTTCCTCAAGTAGAGATCCTTTACCTTTTTGGTTAGGTTTATTCCCAGGAATATTATGGTTCTTGGTGCTATAATAAATGGAATTGATTCTCTAATTTCCATTTCTATATTTTCATTGTTAGTGTATAAGAAATAAACTGATTTCTGTACATTGATTTTGTATCCTGCCACAATACTGAATTGCTGTATGAGTTCTAGTAGTTTGGAGGTGGAGTCTTTGGGTTTTCCATATAAAGTATCATGTCATCTGCGAAGAGAGAGGTCGACTTCTTTGCCAATTTAAATACCTTATATTTTGTTTTGTTGTCTGATTGCTGTTGCTAGGACTTCTAGTACTATGTTGAACAACAGTGGCGAGAGTGGCCATCCTTGCGTCCCTGATCTCAAAGGGAAGACTGTCAGCTTTTCCCCATTGAGGATGATATTCGCTGTGGGTTTTTCATAGATAGATTTTATGAAGCTGAGGAATGTTCCCTCTATCCCTATACTTTGAAGCATTTTAATCAGGAATGGATGCTGTATCTTGTCAAATGCTTTTCCTGCATCAATTGTGAGGACCATTTGGTTCTTCTCTCTTCTCTTATAGATTTGTTCTATCACATTGATTGATTTGCAAATGTTGAACCACCTTGCATCCCAGGGATAAATCCCCTTGGTCATGGTGGATAATCTTTTTAATGTACTGTTGAATAATCTTTTTAATGTAATGTTGGATCCTGTTAGGATCTTGTTGAGAATCTTAGCATCCATATTCATCAGGGATATTGGTCTGAAATTCTCCTTTTTGGTGGGGGTCTTTGCCTGGTTTGAGGATCAGGGTAATGCTGGCTTCATAGAAAGAGTCTGGAAGCTTTCCTTCTGCTTCAATTCTTTGAAACAGCTTCAGAAGAATAGATCTTATTTCTTCTTTGAATGTTTGGTAGAATTCCCCAGGAAATCTGTCAGGTCCTGGGCTCTTGTTTTTTGGGAGATTTTTAATCATTGCTTCAATCTCATTACTAGCTATCGGTCTATTCAGGTTGTCAGTTTCTTCCTGATTCAGTTTATAGGTTTCCAGGAATGCATACCTTTATTCTAGGTTGCTTAATTTATTGGCATTTAACTTGATAATAATTTCTGATGACTGTTTCTATTTCCTTGGTGTTAGTCTTGATCTCTCCCCCTTTCATTCATTGTTTTATTAATTTGGGTCCTCTCTCTTTTCTTTTGGAATAGTTTGGCGAGTGGTTTATCGATCTTAATGATTGTTTCAAGAACCAGCTTCTCGTTTCGTTGATGCATTCTACTGTATCTCTAGTTTCTATGTCATTGATCTCTGCTCTCATCTTGATTATTTCCCTTCTTGTGCATGGGGTTGGCTTAATTTGTTGTTGGTTTTCCAGTTCTTTAAGGTGTAAAGAGAGCTGATGTATTCTGGATTTTTCATTTTTTTTGAGGGAGGCTTGGATGGCTATGTATTTCTCCCTTAGGTCTGCCTTTGCTGTATCCCGTAGGTTTTGGACCGATGTGTCTTCATTCTCATTGGTTTCCATGAATTGTTTAAGTTCTTCTTTGAATTCCTGGTTGATCCAAACATTTTTAAGCGGGGTGGGTCTTTAACTTCCAAGTGTTTGAATTCCTTCCAAACTTTTTCTTGTGGCTGAGTTCCAGTTTCAAAGCATTGTGGTCTGAGCATATGCAGGGAATAATCGCAGTCTTTTGGTATCGGTTGAGCCCTTATTTGTGGCCCAGTATGTGGTCTATTCTGTAGAAAGTTCCATGTGCCCTTGAGGAGAATGAGTTTTCTGTTTTAGGGTGGAATGTTCTGTATATATCTGTGAGGTCCATCTGGTCCAATGTGTCATTCAAAGTTCTTGTTTCTTTACTGGTTTTCTGCTTGGATGATTTGTCTCTTACTGAGAGTGGCGTGTTAAGTTCCCCTACTATTAATGTATTCATATCAATAGGACTCTGTATTTTTATTAACAGTTGGCTTATGTAGTTGGCTGCTCCCATATTGGGAGCATAAATATTTAAAATTGTTAGATCTTCTTGGTGGATAGACCCTTTAAGAGTGAGGTAGTATCTTTCTTTATCTGACTACAGTCTTTAGTTTAAAATCTAATTTATTTGATATGAGAATTGCTACCCCAGCTTTCTTTTGAGGCCTGTTGGCATAAAAGATGCTTCTCCCTCCCTTCATTTTCTGTCTGGATGTATCTTTAGGTTCCAAATGGGTCTCTTGTAGACAGCATATGGATGGGTCCTGTCGTTTTATCCAGTATGCAGCCCTGTGCCATTTTATGGGAGTGTTTAGGCCATTCACATTGAGAGTGATTATAGAAAGATACGTTTTTACTGACATCATGTTTCCTGTGAAGTCCTTGTTTCTATAGATTGTCTCTGTAAATTTCTGTTCTATGTCACTCTTGGGTTCTTTCTTCTTTTATAGAACCCTCCCTTAATATATATTGTAATGCCAGCTTAGTGGTCACATACTCTTAAACCTTGCTGGTCTTGGAAGCTCTTTATCTCTGCATCCATTTTGAATGTCAACCTTGCTGGATAAAGTATTCTTGGCTGCATGTTCTTCTCATTTAGTGCCTGAAATATGTCTTGCCAGCCCTTTCTGGCTTTCCAGGTTTCTGTGGGCAAGTCTGACATTATTCTAATGGACCTTCCTCTGTACATAAGGAATCTCTTACCCCTAGCTGCCCTCAGAAGCTCCTGTCTAAAACTATGTTTCGTGAGTCTCACAATTAAGTCCCTTGAGGTCTTTCTAGATTTGTGGACCTTGATGACTGTTCTTTTTTCCCCTAGGACCCAAACGCTTGTTCCTTTCCCCAGATTGGGAAAATTTTCATCCAGAATTTGTTCAACTATATCTTCTAGTCTTCTCTCTTTCTCCACCTCCTCAGGGATCCCAATAATTCTGACATTGGAACATTTCATAGCATCATTTATTTCCCTAATTCTGTTTTCATGGCTTCTAAGATGTTTGTTCCAGGCCTCCTCCTGATCCTTTTTCTCTACCATTTTGTCCTGTAGATCACTAGTTCTGTCTTCTGTCTCGGTTACCCTAGCTGTTAGAGTATTTAGATTAGAATTTATCTCATTGATAGCATTTTTAACTTCTGCCAGGTCGGCTCTCCCTTCTGCCCTTAGAGATTCTATGTTGTCACTAAGTTTTCTCCAACCTAGCCATTGCCTGGATAATTGTTACCCTGAATTCCCTTTCTGATATACTGTTTATGTCCGTATCCTATAGTTCTGATGGAGAGGGCACAGTCTGAATTTTTCCTCTGTTTGGTGTTCCTTCTCCTAGTCATTTTGGTGAGAGGTGGTTGAGGGAATGTATAGCTGAATATATCAACCATGATCCTGGCAAGCTGCACCCTGGAATGCTTCTAAGCAGTCAGAAGTCGCCACCAAAAAGAAAGAAAAGAGAGGGGGGAAAAAGAAGATCCAGCCAGAATGAGCCCCAAAAGTAAGATTTATAAGGTATATAAACAAAAACAAACAAAAAGACTGACAAAAGTAAATGACAGGAAAAAAAGAAACTCACCAAAATGAACCCCAAGAGTAAGATTTATATAATACCAGAACAAAAACAAATACACAGAAACACTGACAGAAGAAGATGGGAGGGTGGTTATAAATCCTGGATGTGGGCAAGGAAGGTTATTTTGGTTCTTCCTGGGTGTATCTTGACATCTTTGTTAAAGGACTCAACTTTCCAACTGGTTTATATATAGGGGTAGTATTGATTAGGGAAAGAGGATTACCTTGAAGCTTATATCTATATGTATATTTTAAAAATAGAAAGAAAAGAAAAAGAAAATACAGGTTTACATATGAAAAAAGTTCACGTTAAAATGTTATTATAGAATATGTTGTATTAAACCTTTAGTTGTAATGGTAGGTAGGTTAAAGAAATTGAAAGAACAAGAATGGTGAGAATGGATTTAAAAAAAAAGCTGTATCTATGAAATAGGTTTTGGGGTAATACCAGGAGCTTAATATATTGTTTTCTCCTGATATTGGGGTTTTACAGTTTTATGGGGACCCTATGGTGGTGGTCTTCTCGTTCTTTCGGCTGGCTTTCTGGGAGAGGGGTCTGCCACATTGTTTTTCAATCATTCTTGCTTCGGTTGAGTCCTCCTGTCCCATATCAGGGGGCTGGGCCTGTGGAAATCAGTTTTTCAGGCTTTTGTTCTCTGGAGGTTCTTGTTCTTTGGTGGCTTTTTGCGGCTTTTCAGAGGTTTAGAGGAAAGCAAGCTTCACCCAGATCTCCATCTCAGAGAAGCCTCATTCAGCTCCCCTCTAGGTGGTCCAGAACACACAGAGTCCCCCTCTGCAATCTCCACTGAGCTGTGCAACTCCCACAGGCAGTGCACATCCCTCAGGGGTTGCCCAAGCGTCTGCCTGTCCCTGCACCGCTGTGCCAAAACCACACCGATAATGGTCCAGGGAGCCCACTTCCAGTGGCTGCCCTTGCCCCAACTGCTGTCTGAGGACCAGGCCAGGTGCGCTCATTCACTGGGCTGCCCCACCACTGCCTCTCTTCCAGAGATTGAGCTGAGTTCCTTCAGGCCAGGCTGGGAGCATCCCTACCCTCGGCCGGTCCTAGAGACCACCAGCTAGTGCCCACATGGACCTCTCTCAGGTGCAGGTGGGGAGTGTGGTTCAGATCCCGGTTGCGCAGTGAGCGCAGATCACAAAAGGCTGTGGTTCTAGAGAGCGTCCACCAGACTCCCTCAAGCTGTGCAACCCTGGGGGGCTCCAGGACCAGGAACTGGAGGCTCTGCTGCCACTCTCTCTCTGGCACGGGTGGTCGCCAGCGGTGGCTGTCCTGGATTCGTGAGCTTAGGCCCAAGCCCATGACCGCCCAATTCCACCAGTTGCCCTTCAGATCTTTTGTCCTTTTTGAGTGCTTTTAACCAGACTCCAAGTTAATGCTGGTCTCCAATCACAGGGCACTTTCATATTGGGGTATTACTTTCCAATGGGTTGCTTCTGGTGGCTCCCTCCCCTTTCTGTTTATCCTCCGATATCAGTCTGTGCGTTCCCAGCACGCTTAACCTGTCCACTGTCGTCTTCTGTCCCCGTAGAAATCCAGAAGTGCATAATCCTACATCTCAGGCTAATTTCATGGGTGTTCAGAGGGTTCTGGTAGATAATTAGCTCACTTTAGGGAACCAGTTAAAACGGGGTCTCCTACTTCTCCACCATCTTGCCCCTCTTCCCATAATGGACATTTTTTTTTAAACTTTATTTAAGCTTTATTTAAACATATAATGTAACCCCACCACCCTCACCCAACCCCTCTTCCCCCCACCCCCCTCAGTTTGTTTTATGACATTAAGAGTCTCTTTTGGTTTGTCTCCCTCCCAATCCCATCTTCTTTCATTTTTACTTTTCCTACCACCTTAACTCCCACCCCCGTTGCATCTCCACTTCCTCATATCAGGGAGATCATGTGGTAGTTGTCTTTCTCCAGTTGACTTATTTCGCTAAGCATAATACGCTCTAGTTCCATCCGTGTCGTCGCAAATGGTAA
>ML098399.1:0-13453 GCA_003697995.1 Taxidea taxus jeffersonii | reverse complement strand
CCCCCCCCTTTGGCTATTGTGAGTAAGGCTGTTGTGAACGTGAGTGTGCAAATATCTGGTCACAATACTGCTTTCAATTCTTTTGGGTGTGTTAACAGAAGAGAAATTGCTGGGCCATGTGGTCATTCTATGTTTCATTCTCTGGGGAAGTGCCGAGCTGTTTTCAGGAAACACATGAGGAATCTCCAGGGGCCAACACACAGAGAGCTGTGCCTACCCTCTAGCTATTTGCTGAGCTTTATAAACCAGGTGTTTGGGGTCAGGGATCGAGGGAATAGGGTGCAGGTGGGGCCCTCTGGGGGCCACAGCAAGGAGGAGGGGGAAAAGCTCCTCTGAAAACGTGTGCTCACGGACCCGCCTCTCTGTGGGGGTGAGGTCTGAAATGATACCACCTTGTGATCCAGAAAGAACGAAATGGGAAAAGTTATGCTTGCCTTTGCTTTTCCCCAAAGCAGGGACTGTGGCAGGGCTTGGGTGCGGCTAGTTTGTTTGGGGGGTGGTCCCAGGCATGGCAGTGAGGTGAGGGAGGGGAGGAGAGAGGTTCAGGGGGTCCTAATGAGCTGTTACGGCTGTGGGGATATGGGATCCCAGCGACACAGTTCAGAATGCCCCCATGAGGGGCATGGAAGCTGGGTATCTGTCCACCGACTCCTTTTTAAAAATGTATTTATTTATTTTATTTTTAATGTTTTTAAAATATTAAAAATTTTTTAAAAATTAAAAAATATTTGTTTGTTTGTTTGTTTGTTTATATGTCCACCAACTCCTATTCCAGCTACAGGACTAACTCCCGGATCCCTCAGGCTGCTAGTGTTCCCATAGCTGGGGACCATCCTCATGGAGGATTCTGGAAGCCACAGGGGCCCACCAAGGAAGTGTCTGCCATGACTTTTGGAGTTGGCTGAGGGGATACAGGTGGGTCCCCAACCATGTTTAATCCATTAACTTAATAGCCCTGGGTGGCAGTGGTGGGGGCATCTAATGGATGTCCCACACCCTCCACCACGGTTTTACAGGATTCCCATCCTCTGGTGCCCAGGTGAATGTGAACTCAGAGCCACCATCTCAAAGCACAATCTGCCCCTGGCAATATTTCCAGATTCTTCTGTCCCAGGACACTCCTTCATGCCTTGTGCCTTTGTCCAGGCTCTGCCCTCCGCCTGGACTCTCCCCTTTCTGGGCCGGTAGATGCACCGCAGATGCCACCTCCCTGGGGAGCCCCGTTGCCCTCTGCCTGGGGGCCCAGGGAAGCAATTGTCCCCGTGTGCCTCTCAGCCCCTCAGCCAGGTTCAAAAGAGAAGCATTTGTTCACATTTGTTGTTCCTGCTTTAGTTTTCACCGCACACCTTGTGCCCCAGGAAATATGTGCAGAATGAAGGGACAACAGAGTTGTCTGGTCCCTTCTCCAGGAGAGCCTTGCTACGGCCAAGCTGGTCCACTTAGTTTCAATAACACTGCGTCCTCGAACACAGTAACATTTAATGCTTTAAAACGATCTGTGAATTTTACATGATTCCAGATCTTCCTTCCAAGTGTGCATATCGGTGTTCCTGTTTTTATCTTAAATGCTGCTGAGTTCTACTGTCCTCCCCGCTCCATGGGATTTCCAACGCATCTCTGGGCGCAAGGCTCTGGGGACCCATCCCTGGGACACTGGCTCGTCCTGGCAGCTGGTGGGAACTTGATGTTCCGTGACAGTGTGGTGATGCTTCCTTCCTCGGCTCTGCCCCCCTCCCAGAGCTTTCCCTTGAGGGATCACAGGGCCTCAGTGGACGCCTAGGACTGGCCTGGGGTTGCCAGCCCTTCTTAGGTAGCCTCAGGGACAAGCCAGTCTTTCCCCTGAGAAGCAGAGCTGGCACTTCAACCCTGGTCATTAGGGACACCGTGCAGGGACTTGGCCCCATCTGTGCCCTCACAGTCACAGATCACATTTCCATCCCAATGACTTTAGAACTTCCTGAACGGCAGCTCTGGTCACAAGTCACAAGTTTTCAGTGAGGAGTGCAATGGGAAAGTGACTTTTTTTTTTTAAAGATTTCATTTATTTATTTGACACAGAGAGAGACAGAGAGAACACAAGCAGGAGGAGTGGGAGAGGGAGAAGCAGGCTTCCTGTGGAGCAGGGAGCCCGATGCGGGGATTGATCCCAGGAGCCTAGGATCATGGCATGAGCCCAAGGCAGACGCTTAACGACTGAGCCACCCAGGTGCCCCTGGAAGTGACTTTAAGTGGATGTTTTCACTCCAGGATCAACTCCTCAGGTGGAGGGTGGAGGTGAGGGGGGCCCTCTCCCGGGGAGACAGCCCAGCTTAATTTTATGTTTTATAGCTCAGACTTGGTAGCAGGAATCATATCCATCAGCAAGGACTGAAACTGATGAATCAGTTAGACTCAGGGTCATTTTATTATTCATCTGTCTTGATGGATTTTTTTTACTAGAATAAAGGTCATCAAATACAGCCCAAAGACCCATTTTTGTATGGCCTGGGCTCTAAGAATGGTTTTTACATTTTTTTTTAAAGATTTATTTATTTATTTATTTATTTATTTGACAGAGATCACACATAGGCAGAGAGTCAGGCAGAGAGAGAGAGCGGGAAGCAGGCTCCCCACTGAACAGAAAGCCCAATGTGGGGCTCGATCCCAGGACCCCGAGATCATGACCTGAGCCAAAGGTAGAGGCTTTTACCCACTGGCTTACATTTTTATTTTTTATTTTATTTTTTTTTCTGGCTTTTACATTTTTAAAAAGATTTATTTATTTAAGAGAAAGAGAGAGAAAGTGTAGATGAGAGGGATGCGGGCACAGAGAGAGGGAGAGAAAATCTCAAGCAGACTCCATGCTGAGTGCCGAGCCTGACACTCAGGGCTTGATCCCACCACCTCGGATCTTGACCTGAGCCCGAAGCAAGAGTCCGTGCTCACCCGACGCGCCCCCCTAGGCGCCCACACCTAATCTTCTTGAAATCAAGGCGGATCTGCTCTGGGCCCTGTCCTGTGGCAGAGAAGGCAAATTCATTATCCGGTAGGGCAGCTCCCACCCTCCCACCTGCGGAGGTCCTGATGCGTCCTGAGGCCCAGACACTGGGCCTGGACCCAAGGAACTTGGCTGGGCCTCTTTGGTTGTTGCTGATTGGTGGGCCCCGCTTCCTAGCCATCCTCTCCTGCCTGAAGCCGGAGCCGCACGCCTACCTCCTCTGGGCAGCCGGTCCTCCAGGACACTCAGTCTGCCCTTCCCTGCTTCCCGGAGCCCCTAGCCTCACACAGTTCAACTTTGTTTGGGAAACTGAAAAAACTTACCTTTGTCCCGGAGTAGAGAATCCCTGAGTTTCTAGCCTCCAAGCCCAGGTAGTATGTGTCAAGGAGGGGAGAGAGAGGAAGGGAAAAAGCGCTGCATTCTTTTTTCCAAGAGCAGGAAAACAAAACGCTCATTATTCCATAGCTCAGTAGGTTGATGCTGTGTCCTCAGTTGGGTGCTCTCCTCTGCCCAGCAGTGGCCTCCGCAAACCTCCTTTTTTTTTTTTTTAAGATTTTATTTATCTATTTGACAGAGATCACAAGCAGGCAGAGAGGCAGGCAGAGAGAGAGGAGGAAGCAGGCTCCCTGCGGAGCAGAGAGCCCGATGCGGGGCTCGATCCTAGGACCCTGGGATCATGACCTGAGCCGAAGGCAGAGGCTTTAACCCACTGATCCACCCAGGTGCCCCCGCAAACCTCCTTTTGCTGGGCCCCACCAACCCTTTCTTCCCCCCAAAGGATCCCAGCTTGGCTTTAAAGAGAAAACAGACGTTGGGGCTGTGTACCACCTTCGTGGCAGTGGGAGAGGGTCCTCTATGCTACTGGCCAAGTGCTCCCCGACTCCCTCCAGCTTCACTGATGATCTCCTCTTCTACATTTTAGTTTTGTTTTTTAATTTTTATTTTATTTTTTAAAGATTTCATTTATTTATTTGACAGAGAAAGAGCACAAGCAGAGGGAGCTGTAGGGAGAGGGAAAATTATGCGGGACCCGATCCCAGGACTCTGGGATCACAACCTGAGCCAAAGGCTTAACTGACTGAGCCACCCAGGCACTCCCTAGTTTGTTTATTTTTTTTTTAATAAAACTTTTAATTTTATTTATTTATTTATTTTTAAAAATATTTTATTTATTTATTTGACAGGCAGAGATCACAAGTAGGCAGAGGCAGGCAGAGAGAGAGGAGGAAGCAGGCTCCCCACTGAGCAGAGAGCCCGATGCGGGGCTCAATCCCAGGACCTGAGATCATGACCTGAGCCAAAGGCAGAGGCTTTAACCCACTGAGCCACCCAGGCGCCCCAAAACTTTTAATTTTAGATTAAAATCATTTTAGATCCACAGAAAAGTTGCAAAGATAGTACAGAGAGTTCCCTTAACAATATCCTCCTCCCAACCCGGTTTCCCTTCCATTAAAATCTTATAGTCAATATGGTATGTTTGTTGGGATTAATGGACCAATATTGACACATTATTATTAACTTAGGTCCGTCCTTTATTCAAATTTCCTTAGAGGATGCAATATCCTCTTTCTGTCCCGGGAGCCCATTCATCCAGGAGACCACATTACCCTTGATTGTTGTGGTCTCCTTAGGCTCTTCTTGGCTGTGGCAGTTCCTCAGACTTTCCTTGTTTTTGATGACTTTGAAGGTGGTTTTTTGTTTGTTTGTTTGTTTTGTTTTTTAAGATTTTTATTTATCTGGGGCACCTGGGTGGCTCAGTGGGATAAAGCCTCTGCCTTTGGCTCCGGTCATGATCCCAGGGTCATCCTGGGATGGAGCCCCACATCAGGCTCTCTGCTCCATGGGGGGCCTGCTTCCTCCTCTCTCTCTGCCTGCGTCTCTTCCTACTTGTGATCTCTGTCTGTCAAATAAATAAATAAAAATCTTAAAAAAAAAGATTTTTATTTATCTATTAGAGAGAGAGAGAGAGTATGCGCAAGCAGGGGGAGGAGCAGAGGAAGAGGAAGAGTGAGAATCAAGCAACATCCATGCCCAGCACAGAGCATGACGTGGGGCTCCATCTCAGGAGTCTGAGATCATGACCTGAGCTGAAATCAAGAGTCAGACGTTTAACCGACCGAGCCACCCAGGTGCCCCATGACCTTGACAGTTCTGACTAGTGGGCAGGTGTTTCGTCTAAGATCCTCAGTTGGGAATTATCCAATGTTTTGCTCATGAGTAGACTGGGCTTGTTTGCTTTTTGGGAAGACCACAGGGGTGGTGCCTTCTCATCACACCCTATGAAGGGTACCTGCTGCCAACATGACTCACCCTTGCTGGCGTTGACCTTGGTTCCTGGCAAAGGTGGTGTTTGCCAGGTGTCTCCACTGGAGAGTTCCTTTTTGTCACTCCTTTCTTGGTGTCCTTGTTGGAAGGAAGTCATTATGCACAGCCCATACTTAATGGGTGGGAATTATGCTTCACCTTTTTGAGGGAAGAGTCCTATCTACATGGTTATTTAGAATTCCTCTGTACATGATGCTTGTGTCTCCAGTTTCTGTACTTATCCAACCATTATATTTGTATCCGTACGGACTCACGGACATTTATTATGCACTTGGAGTTGTTATCAATACTACACTATTTTTTTTGTTGTTCAGATTGTCCTAGCGTTAGCCACCAGGGGCCTTCAGTTGGCACCTGTCTCTTTGACACAGCCCCACTGTTTGCTTTTCAGGCACTTCCTGACTCTCTGGATGGACAAGGTTCATGGGGAGGCAGCTCTTATGTATTTCCTCCCCCATCCCGGCATTGGCCTTGGTCCCTGTTGTTGAGAATGGGATCAGAGACCCAGATCCAGGTGACTGCTATGTGCTCCTTGCCACTGGGTGCTGTGGTTTCTAGCCCTCTCGAGGGACAAAACTGGAAATGCACACACAAATACCTGTGCTCTGCCTGTCGGTGATTTCTGTGTTCATCATCTGGACTTATATTCAGCTGAACAGGAGTTCATGGGGATGTCTCCAACTCTAGACCCACAGCTCATGGTTCCTTCTAGGCTTCCTCCGTGGTTGCCTGTCACTTCCGCTCCAACTGCGAGAACCTGGCTCCGCCCTCACCATCCACCGTCTGGTTTACTAAATCCCAGCACACAGGTGCCGTGCTGTAGGGTGCTGTAGGACCGGTCACTGGCACACCGAAAGGCATGATGTCACCAGCCAGGGAGCAAGGGCTTCTGCGAATGTTCCTCTGTCTTCATCTCTCCCCATCCCCCATCCCCATCCCCCCCACCTCCATCTCCTGCCTCCCCCATCTCCACTCAGCCAGGGTTTGTTAGGGGACTAGGGGACGTTGGGTGGGCACCTCCTTCAGTGAGGTCTCGTCCTGTGTTTGTAACATGGTTAGGATTCTTTGTCACAGTCTGCCTCCCATCCTGGGATCCCCCAACCACTTCACTGAGTTTTTAAAAGTTTGCCTCCATTAGGACGCCTGGATGGCTCAGTTGTTAGGCATCTGCCTTCAGCTGGGGTCATGATCCCAGGATCCTGGGATTCTGGAATCCAGCCCCAAACCCGCTCTCTGCTCAGTGGGGAGCCTGCTTTTCCTTCTCCCTCTGCCTGCTCCTCCCCTTCTTTTTTTTTTTTTTTTTAAGATTTTATTTATTTATTTGACAGAGAGAGATCACAAGCATGCAGAGAGGCAGGCAGAGAGAGAGGGGGAAGCAGGCTCCCTGCTGATCAGAGAGCCCCATGTGGGGCTCGATCCCAGGACCCTGGGATCACGCACGACCTGAGACGAAGGCAGAGGCTTTAACCCACTGAGCCACCCAGGCGCCCCTGCTCCTCCCCTTCTTGTGTGCTCTGTCAAATAAATAGATAAAATCTTAAAAAAAAAAAAAAAAAAGAGTTTGCTCCATTAAAGCTCACTCCTTGGGGCACCTGGGTGGCTCAGTGGGTTAAGCCTCTCTGCCTTTGGCTCAGGTCACGGTCTCAGGGTCCTGGGATCGAGCCCCGCATTGGGCTCTCTGCTCTTCGGGGAGCCTGCTTCCTCCTCTCTCTCTGCCTGCCTCTCTGCCTACTTGTGATCTCTGTCTGTCAAATAAATGATAAAATCTTTAAGAAAAAATAAAATAAAGCTCATTTCTGGTGTCAGGGATTTTTAAAAGGCCCAGTGTCACACGGAGCAGGCTCACTGCCCATCCCCCCCCCAACCCCCATGTGTCACCTACTCAGCCTTCCTTCCAACCCTGGCAACCCTGGCAACCACCGATCTCCCTCTTCTGAGTTGTTTTCTTTTTTTTTAAGATTTTATTTATTTATTTGACAGACAGAGATCACAAGCAGGCAGAGAGGCAGGCAGAGAGAGAGGGGGCGGGGAGAAGCAGGCTCCCTGCTGAGCAGAGAGCCCGAGTGGGACTCAGTCCCAGGACCCTGGGATCATGACCTGAACCTAAGGCAGCGGCTTACCCACTGAGCCACCCAGGTGCCCCCTCTTCTTCGTTTTAACTGAACTTGGCATTCCTTGTGGGTTCCTGCCCTCTGCTGTTTAGCGTCTTTGCAAAACCTTCTCTCTAAGCACCTTGGGTTCCTCCCACCGTGTCACCGCACATGTCCCCCTTTTATAGCCAAACTCTGTATTTGTCCTCAGCCTGGCTTCTTGCCTAGCCATTGAAACTGCTCCTGCCGTGGTCACTGGTGGCTTCCTTGTTGCTAAACCCCCAGGGCCCTCCAGCCGCCCTATGACCACCTCCTGGTGAGGAAACCTGTCTTGCCCTTCTTGCTCAGCACTGTCTCCCCTAGTGACTCATTTCCTCTTGGGCGTTAATAAGCACCCACGTGCTGGGGCTCCCACGCAGACACCTCTGCCCAGACTTGTTTTCACTGAGCTCCTCCTGCTCTCACCTGGATCTCCCGCAAGACGTCCTCCCAGATGCCTCCAATGCCACGGAACCCACACCACTCTCATTCTCTTGCTGCCCACTACGATACTAGAAGTCACCCCAAAGCAGGGTAGGGGGATCACTGAAACATTTTGCTTAAATCAGAAATTTAAAAAAAAATTATTTAAGAGTGAATCAGCTGACCCGCAGGCCGCTGGCATTCTTTGCCCTACATCTGGCTGCGTCCTCTCTGACCCTGTTCCTCTGTCCTCGCCATGTGGGCTGAGCTGCAGGGAGTGGTAGGAGAGTCCGGAAGCCTTGTCTGCGGACACTTAACAGACTTGGCTGTGATCCATATAAATGTCCTCCAGGAAACCCAGCTGCCCCTCCCCTCCCCAGTCCCCAATCATGGCCCGCAGCCGTTGTCACCCAGGACCCCAGACAGGAGGGGGAGTGAATTGGAGGGGGAGTCCAACTGCAAAGAAGCAATATTTTTTTTTAAAGATTTTATTTATTTTATTTGTCAGAGCGAGTGAGCACAGGCAGGCAGAGTGGCAGGCAGAGACAGAGGGAGAAGCAGGCTCCCTGCCGAGCAAGGAGCCCGATATGGGACTCGATCCCAGGACGCTGAGATCATGACCCGAGCCGAAGGCGGCTGCTTAACCAACTGAGCCACCCAGGCGTCCCGAAGCAATATTTTTTTAAAAGATTTTATTTATTTATTTGACAGACAGAGATTACACAAGTAGGCAGAGAGGCAGGCAGAGAGGGGAGGGGAGAAGCAGGCTCCCTGCCGAGCAGAGAGCCCTATGTGGGACTCGATCCCAGGACCCTGAGATCATGACTTGAGCCATAGACAGAGGCTTAACCCACTGAGCCACTCAGGTGCCCCAAAGAAGCAATATTTAACAATTGCTGCTGAATATCTCACTTTGGCAAATTTTGCATTTGACCATGTGAGGACCATCACTAGGGTCCCGGATGCTTAAGAGGCACTTCCCATCCTCTGTGTACAGAGGTTCCTTCCTCTGGAAGGAATTCATGACCTCATGGCTCTCCCGGTGAGCGGGCTGGATGGTGCTCCTGCTTCTCTTAAGGACATTTGTGCATTTTCTACTCGCGGTCCCAAAAGAAATGCAAGACTTTACACACTTGCCGACATGAGCACTGCTAGCAACATTATCCCTAAGAGCCAAACAGGATAAAAATCCAAATATCCATCAACAGATGAACAGATAAATAAAATGTGGTCTAGCCACACGGTGGGGTATCACTCAGCATCGAAAGGAAGGAAGCTCTGTCATCTGCTACAATGTGAATGAATCTTAAAAATATGAGGCCACGAGAAGGAAGCCAGACACACGGCAAAAGCCAGATATTATATGATTTCTTTTTTTTTTTTTTATTTGACAGTGATCACAAGTAGGCAGAGAGGCAGGCAGAGGACAGAGAGAGAGGGGGAAGCAGGCTCCCCGAAGAGCAGAGAGCCCGATGCGGGGCTCGATCCCAGGACCCTGAGATCATGACCTGAGACAAAGGCAGAGGCTTAACCCACTGAGCCATCCAGGCACCCCTATATGATTTCATTTATATGAAATGTCCAGAACAGGTAAATCCATAGAGACGGAAAGAAAGTAGATGAGTGTTCACGGGGAACTGAGGGGAGGCAGAATGAGTGGGTGGTGCCCAAGGCTCCTTCTTGGGGGTAAAAATGCTCTGGAATTAATTTTGGGGATGGTTGCCCCACCTGCGAATATACTAAAAGCAAATTGTTCGTTTGAAGAGGAGGAATTGCATGGTATGTGAATTACAGCTGGAGGAAGTTGTTGCTAAAAACTGAAACAAAGGGGACGCCTGGGTGGCTCAGTTGGCTAAGCGGCTGCCTTCGGCTCAGGTCATGATCCCAGGGTCCTGGAATCGAGTCCCACGTCGGGCTCCTTGCTCAGCAGGGAGTCTGCTTCTCCCTCTGCCTGCCTCTCTGTCTGCCTGTGCTCGTTTGCTCTCTCTCCCTCTCTCTCTGACAAATAAATTTAAAAAAATCTTAAAAAAAAAAACTGAAACAAAGTAAAAAAGAAACAAAGTAAAGATTGCTTTAAGGCAGCCTTCATTTAGATCAGGAATACTTATTTATTTTTAAAAATTTTATTTTTTTAAAAGATTTTATTTATTTATTTATTTGTCAGAGAGAGACAGGGAGCACGTGCACACAAGCAAGGGGAAGCGGTTGGCAGAGGGAGAAGCAGCCTCCCTGCTGAGCAGGGAGCCTGATGTGGGACTCAATCCCAGGATACTGGGATCATGACCTGAGCTGAACGCAGACACCCAACCGAGTGAGCCACCCAGGCATCCCTTAATTTATTTTTTTAAAGATTTCATTTATTTATTCGACGGAGAGCAAGAGAACACAAGCAGGGAGAGCAGCAGGCAGAGGGAGAGGGAGAAGCAGGCTCCTGGCCAACCAGGGAGCCCGATACCAGGCTGGATCCCAGGACCCCAGGATCAGGACCTGAGTCAAAGGCAGGTGTTTCACTGGGTGAGCCATCCAGGAGCCCCAGAAATAAATAAATCTTAAAAAAAATCAAAGTGGAACAGGTTGTGCACAAACCCAAAACAATCACAGGATTCAGCTCCTGATCACCATCTCTCTACTCTGGGACACGAACTCCGGGTTGCACCTTGGGGCCGTTTTGCAAGCGACAGAATTTTCACCCCATCCGCAAGACTGTCGCGTTGATGTTAGACCAAACGCAGATATGACTACAGCGGCCGAGTTAGGAAGCAGCCACGGAGCAGCCAAAGAGGAGCTGGATTCCAGAAGCCGATCTGAGGGCAAGCGTCTTACTCCCAGTGTTGGACGAATCCATTCTCACTGCGAGTAACGGGTCACCGGGTCGGGGGCCAAGGAGGGAGCCAGATGGGTTTGCAGAGCAATTACAAAAGTTCACTCTCCCTCGAGTTCCAGCTCTACCTGCAGACTTTCCGGCCTCACCTGGGACCTGTTGGCAGGCTCGTGGTGAATCTGGACACTGTGTGGATTTCCTGGTGCCCGGTTCTCCCTGTCCACCACACACAGTGGCTGCTGAAGGATCTGGTTTCAACTTCCCTTTCACCATTGACTCACCTGGCCATTAAGCCTTGTGCCAGACTCAATAGTGGCCCCCCGAAAATATGAGCTCTCAGAAGCTGCAAACGGGACCTCATCTGGGAAAAGGATCTTTATGGATGTAATTAAGGATCTCTAGATGAGGTCACCCTGGATCCTTGGGGCAGACCCCACGTCCAGTGACTGGTGCCCTTTTAAAGAAGGGGAGACACACCCAGTTCAGAAGGCCACGTGGAGAGGAGACTGGGGTTGGGGTGACCCTGGAGCTGCCCGCAGCTGGTGGAGTGAGGCCCTGTGAACCCTTGGTTTCTGACTTCCAGCCTCAGTAACTGCGAGAGAATCCATTTCTGTTGTTTTAAGCCACCCACTGAGTGGTCATTTCTCACAGCGGTCACAGGAAATCAATATGGTCCTTCTGAGTCTCTGTACCTCATCTATAATGTATTTATTTTTTTCTTTTTCTTTTTTTTTTTAAAGATTTTATTTATTTGACAGATAGAGATCACAAGTAGGCAGAGAGGCAGGCAGAGAGAGAGGAAGAAGCAGGCTCCCTGCCGAGCAGAGAGCCCGATGCGGGGCTCGATCCCACGACCCTGAGATCATGACCCGAGCCGAAGGCAGAGGATTAACCCACTGAGCCACCCAGGTGCCCCTGTATTTATTTTTTAAAATAAAGCAGCATTTGCCACACGCCAGGAGCTATGTAGGTTAAGCATTAACCTACTTACACCGTCTAATCCTCGGACTAACCTGCCCGTGGACGCCGGTATATTCCCGCTTGGCCATCCTGAGAGGGAGGTGAAGACGGACGGGCTGAGTGGCCTGGCCAGGGCTGGATCCGGATGGGTGGGGTAATCAGCTCCCCCAACGTCCCTGCCCTGGGCCATGGGATGCTCACGCCCTGGGACTTGAACACATGCAGCCTCTGCCAGGCCTGCCCTGAGATCTGAGTTTCCTTGCACCGACTAGCACTGCGGGGTCCAAGCCTTAAGTGTCAGGCCTGGAAATGACCCTGGAAGTCTCCTGCTGCCCTGTCCAGAAGGATCTCTCTTTAACACCTCCTCCCGCTCCCGCCAACCTCTGAAGTACCCTAGTCATGGGGGAAATGCTTGGTCCGGCGGGGGACAAGAGGTCAGAGCGGGAAGTGACGCAGACACCATCCCCTCCTTGCGTAGATGGGACACTGAGTTTGGTCTGGAAGGTGAGACGCTCCTTGGCCCATGGCTTTGCTCTGTTGCATGTAAGCAGGAGTGATGGCAAGAGGCTGAAGGCTTGGCAGGGCACAGACGGGGCCCAGTCACAAGGGACAGTGGTCACACACAGCGTGCACAGGGAGGGAGTGGGCTCCTGAGAGCCCTCCCAGCCCTGGGGATGGAGGCCCCTTATCCCTGTACAGAGTCCCACAGATGGCTCTTAGAAGGCTGTCTGGGTGCACCCTTCATCTCTCGTCCTTGCACCTGGAAGAAAGCAGTCTGAGTAGTTAACACTTAAAAATAAAGTAAGCAAGTGGAGGTCCTGGGTGGCAGGGCTCCGAGGGACACCCATTCAAGGCAAGTAACTTGAGCTCTGTGACCTTTCCAGGAGCTTGTCTAACTGTCAGGCCAGCACGAGTGCGCCTACGAAAGGCATCAGAGCCCTCGCAGGCTTCCTCCTCCCTTGCAGGCACAGCAGCTCAATGATGCCATAGGGAGCCAGAGCTGGCCCCGCAGGAAGGCCTGGGCGCCTGGCTTCTCTGGGGCCCGGTGCAGAGCCGCTGCCCACCGTCCTGGATCAGACTGGCTTGCTTCAGTCTTCTGCGCCAAGCTTTTTCTTTTTCCAAAGAGAATCTGAGTCAGAACAGAGTCAGGTGAACCCAGAATCAAACCGTGGGATCAGTACTGGCTCCCCATTCATTGTCAAGGCCTCAAAGGTTTAGCTGTGCGCCTTTGTCTTACCCGGTCCCCTGGGCGCAGACCCCTTCACAGTGGGAGGGAAGCCGTGGGGCCGTCAGGGGAGGGGCCCCGGGCTCCCAGGAGCATCTGCTTAGACTTTGCCCTGGGTTGCGTCCTTCTCAGAGAGGGACATATAAAAGCTTCATTGTTATTTACCAAGTGGACTGAGGTTCCCAGAGAACAGGGCCTCCCGATTGCCCACTGCAGGGCTCAGGGATGTGCTGTGACTTCCACGAGCCCCGGGCACTTTTGCTTTTGTGGGTCTTTTTTTCCATAAAGAGATGATTAAGAGTTACATTTTTTTTAAGTGATTTTTTTTTAAGATTTTATTTATTTATTAGTTAGAGAGAGAGCAAGCGAGCACAGGCAGACAGAGAGGCAGGCAGAGGCAGAGGGAGAAGCAGGCTCCCTGTCGAGCAAGGAGCCCGATGTGGGACTCGATCCCAGGATGCTGGGATCATGACCTGAGCCGAAGGCAGCCGCTTAACCAACTGAGCCACCCAGGCGTCCCACATTTTTTTTTTTTAAGAAAAAAATTTTTTTACTTTATTTATTTGACAGACGGAAATTACAAGTAGGCAGAG
>ML098398.1:81277-113704 GCA_003697995.1 Taxidea taxus jeffersonii | reverse complement strand
TTTTTTTTTTTTCAGAAGTCCTCAAACAATGCTCAAATGTTCCTACTTTCTGAAGCAATGTTAGGACATCAGAATATGTGTTTTCTTTGGTGTAAGCTTTATTACAAACTTGTGCTGGAATGTTCTTTTTATGTCAGTGCTATAATGGGTTTCTAAAGTATACCCTTGTATACTATCAGTCTTATAAATTATGAGCCCAGGGACTCTGTCTCTCTCAGAAAAGTAACTTCTCAGAAATATGTCAATAAATAAGTTCATATTTGACAGAAAATTTGTCTTTTTATTTATATGGAGCTATACATTCTTCAAGATTCATCTTCCTGAAGTCTTTCTCATTAAAAAGAAAAAAATATATATTTGGCTTTTAGGAACAGCAAACCCGAGAGAAGATAATTTTTAGTGTTTGAAAATCTTTCCTTTGAAATAAAATTCTACAAAGGGAAAGGATCACTTTAGGAACTATTCTTTTCATATTAATTTTTGAGTTTTGACTAATGTGTCAGAATCTACCAAATAGGAATTGTAAAATTTAATTCCATGTGAACAATCATTTAAACTAAACAGGAAGGGGGGCGCATGGGTGGCTCAGTGGGTTAAAGCCTCTGCCTTCAGCTCAGGTCATGATCCCAGGGTCCTGGGATCGAGCCCTGCATCGGGTTCTCTGCTCAGCAGGGAGCCTGCTTCCTCCTCTCTCTCTGTCTGCCTCTCTGCCTACTTGTGATCTCTGCCTGTCAAATAAATAAATAGAATATTTTTTAAAAAATAAAAAATAAATAAATAAACTAAACAGGAAGGTACCAAAATTAGAGGAGTTTCTTTTAATAGTAAAGTGTTCTACACAATTTGAATCCATCTCTGAGAATAATTAATACTATTATGTTGAGCATATTATGGATATTTTAAGGTGAAGACATCAAAGGATATTTAAAAGTAATAATTCATAGATGCCATGCAGCTTTATGATGTTATCTTATACACTGATTTCATTTCAGGTATGCCTCAGACTCCTGGCATAAGCATATTACTTGCTCTGTCAGGATCACAAGTGGTTGTAAAAATATGCATTTTCTATTTCTGTCCACTGTGAGGGAATGGAAGTAATAGCACCCCAGTAGCAATGAACGCACCTGGCACACAGGTATGAATTTATAAATGCCGTTCACTTAACATAAGCTTGGCTCCTTAGGGAAGTTACTCCAGCACTGGAGCAGGAAATACACAATGAGCCTGGAACACCTTCTCCTTCCAGAAAGCAAAGGCTTGCTCAAAGAATGACAGAAAAGCCTCATAAGAACACAGACACCAGCTTGAAGAAGCTCCCACTAACCAAGTGTGGGATAATTTCAGTGTAAAAGTAAGTGATTGCATGAATGGATTGTATCACATTGATTAGAATCCACCGAATGAAATAGGAATAGAGAAGTCTATCCTGAGATAAATAAATGAAAGAAAGACATGCTCTACCTTGTAATAGAATGCCAGCTGATAGATAAGTGGAGTAATAACAATGTGGTTAGAAAATCATTTGACACACTCTAGTAAAAACTGATGATGGATCAGATATCTACTTGTTCTCAAATATGCTCCTAAAATATTAAAGTTAATGACATCAGCAATGGCGTGAACCAACCACAGCTGGCTCATGATATGATGCATTGAGGACAAAATCTCTTTTGTTCTATGTCTGCAAAAATGTAAAACCTCCATCAAATCCTGTGAAAACCTCAGGCAAAGGCCAAATCTAGAACATTCTAAGACAAATAAATAAATAACTGACCAGTGGTCTTGACAAATTTCAAGGTCATGCAATAAATACAGGGTGAGAATGAGGAATTCTTCCAAATTAAACTAGAAAGACATGACAACCAAATACAACATGTAACCTGAGCGTTTCTTTCCCTTCCTTCCTTCCTCCCTCCCTCTTTCCATCTCTTTCTTTCTTTCTTTCTTCTCTCTTTCTTCTTTCTTTCTTTCTTTCTTTTTTTTCTTTCTGAATTTATTTTTAAGTAATCTCTACACCCAGTGTGGGCCTCAGATTCACAATTTTGAAATCAAGAGTGGCACGCCCCACTGACTGAGCCAGACAGCCAAGAGAGATTCTGTTTTTATGAGGAATTTTTAAGGATAATTTATGAAATCTGAACAAAAGATGTAGATTTTATTAGAGTGTGAATCATTAAATGACCTTATTTGAATCTGAGGCTATGTAAAAGAATGTCCCTATTCCTAGGAAACATACATAACTTTTACATGTAAAGGGCAAGATTATGTCCTCAAACCTCAACTTATTCTCAATGGGTTAAGATATATGTAAATTTTATTTTACATATATATTTTATATGTAAGAGTATGCATGTATATAGAGAAAACATTATAAAGCAAATATAATTAGTATTAAAAATAAGGGAATCCAGAAAATTTAATGTGGAGATTCTTTTCACTAGTATCGCAAATTTTCTGAAACCTGAAACTATTTCAAAAATTGAAACTTACAAAAATATTTCTTATGCTATTTAGCTTTAAGTTCTCTGGAGTCATAGAAATTTAGTTAGCATCTACTCTAGAACACACTTCCTTTTTTTTTCCTCTAGAACCACTTTTTAAAAAAATTTAGATGTAATTGATAGGTAACAGGACATTAGTTTCAGATGTGCAACATAAGGATGCAGCATTTCTATATATTGCAAAATTATCATCACAAAAAATCTAGTTAACAGTCATCACCATACATTACACAAACATTTTTTTTCTTGTGATAAGAACTTTTAAGATCTACTCTCATAGCAACTTGTAAACATGTGGATGATGTTATTAACTGTGGAAGTCAGAAGGGCAGTTTTAGCTTGTACAAATTTTTTTTTAAGATTTTATTTATTTGACAGAGAGAGACACAGTGAGAGAGGGAACACAAACCGGGGGAGTGGGAGAAGGAGAAGCAGGCTCCCAGCTGAGCAGTGAGCCCGATGCGGGCCTTGATCCCAGGACTCTGGTATCATGACCTGAGCCAAAGGCAGACAGGTAAGGACTGAGGTGCCCAGCACAAATGCTTTCTAAGTTTAGTTAGCTTAATGTAGCTTAATTTTGCTTCTGATATACATAGCATGAGATAAAATAGAATTAGTTTTAGTCACTTAAAAGAATAAAATTTCATATGTAAATGCAATTTCCAGCTTCCCTGGAATATAAATTTGGAAAATCAAGGCCCACAATTCCACAAGACAAGAACCAGAGATGAGTCATAATGCCCCCTTTTGACTGTGCTTGTGCTCTCCTATATCACTGTTGTGTTACTGACATTATGATATTGGTGAGACTGCCAAATGATCACCTGGAACACAATTATTTTATATACCCATTAATGGACATAATTACTCCTCAGTGGATATATTTCCTAATGAATCCTGAGGGAATCAAAACAATCTGTCCTCCCTGATCTTGGATTGTCATTACAATTTGTCTTCACCCAAAGCTCAAAAATGTCTCTATAGCAGAAAAATAATGAGCATAATATGTTCTGATTTGTTACGTAAAAAAGGCAAATATTTTTATTTTAATTATCACTTATTTGGTTTTCTAATGAAGTTACCATTTGCATACACTTAGTGAACAGGCTATGTCCTTCATCAGCTTTCTAATAAAGCATTTGGCTCATTTCGTTCCCTTATTTCTCTTTTCTTTGAATACAAAAGTATCACATAGAGTTTTAGGAAAGTGAAAAATGTGAAAGCCAAATGAGTTAGATTACGCACAGGCACTATTTGCATTTAATGTGCATGCTTCTAGGTGTTTTGCTATATGCAAAAAAATTATATATTTATATATATGTACCAATATGTATATAGAAACACTTAAAATTTTTAGTTCAAGGAATATATAAGTAAAGGATTGATGACACCACAAGAGAGATGATGCAGAAGTGTGAGCAGAAGGAAAGTAAGTGAAGGAGCTAAAGTAGGATCCTGCCTATGGGGCACAAGGGTCCTGGAAAGTGCAGACTGCTCAGCCAGGTGACACAGAGGTAGTGTTAGGTAACAGCATACCTGAATGCTTGTAGAGGGCACGAATGTTGAATCAGAGACTAAATTTCATTTGCAGTAATGCGTTGAACCGGTATAACCAATCTAAGTAGCCAAAGGGATAGCTCCTTCATGTTCAAAAGATCAAGTGGTAGGTCAGTCTAGTTCCATAGCAATCACAGGAAGATCCAGTCAACACTACAGGAATCCTGAGGATCTGGTCTTCTCTCAGGTGCCAATGGATCACATAAGATAGGTCTTTCCCCAGTACATACCAATACTCTATTAAAGAAGAAAGGGAAGGGAAGAAGAAGTCTGGAACATTCACACTCTAACAGCAAAACTGTTACCTGGAGAGTCTCTTTAAGTTCAGGAGTCAAAGTAAAATGATAAAATTAGGCTTTTTAATTTTGTGACTGTTTTTCCTCTCATCATTGGATGTACTGATCACATCATTATCAGAACATTTTAAAACTAATATGATTTTGTAATGAATAATTACATTAATTACCTGTACTATATTCTGTTAAATATGCATAACGTGACAATCCATGTTAGCATATCCTCAGAGTTATACCACACTCTTCAGAACTTTCCTGAACATGTGATAGCACATGTGATATTTCTTCTATCTCATAGATTGATTAATTGACCCTATAACATGAATGACCACTTCATATAAATTAAAATCTTTAAAAAGAGTATTTATAAGACCCTCTCTGCATTCCATTATGGAATCAATTCAAAAGCTCTTGAATTACAATTATAGACCCTCGGGAAAATGAATCTTATTTGGAACTTAAGCTCTATTCTACAGACATCTGGGTCTTCTCTCGGAGGGGAAGCATTAAGCCTACTTATTATTTATATGAAAGATCTATTCCCAGAAGGAGAAGAGGCACTTTTCCAAAGTTTTAAACAAGTTCTTGGGTTTTAACAACCACAAGCAGTTTAATAAAGTCAAGTGTTTAACCAGTAAAGTCCAGCTTTCCATTTCTCATAAGTATAATCTTGTTGCAGCTCAGGATTATTAATATTTTATATTATAAATAGTATTTATCAAGCTCTCGCCTGTCCATGCTTCCACTGATGGCAGGTGGTTCAATTTGGGGAAAAGACGCTCTGTGCAACAAGAGCCCTGGGCCAGGAAAGCTCCCGAGTTCTACAGTTATATATGACTCCACACCCACTTATTTAATTTTAAAGCAGAGTCTAGAGTTACATTTCTAGAAAGAACAGGAACACAATCCTGAACTTCATGAAGATTATGTCATCAAAAGACAGATATTTATGTTTTTTAAAAAATATGTATGTATGTATGTATGTAATGTATATATGTATTTAGAGAGTGTGAGCAGGGAGAGACAGAGAGAGAAGGAGAGGGAATGTCAAGCTGTCTCCATGCTCAGTGTGGAGCCTGACACAGGGTTTGATCCCACGACCCTGAGATCATGACCTAAGCCAAAATCAAGAGTCAGACACTTAACTGAGCCACCTGGGTGCCCCCAGATACATATGTTTTTAAATTAGAGTATTCTGCCTATACTGATGGCATATTGTATAATGTCTACCAACCTTTTTATTAAGAATGGTGAGAAATCCTGGAAAATATGTTTTTAAAATGTCTTTGAAGATGTAGGAATGCTACAGCATAATGAATATAAAGCAGAAGTAAGAGAAGGAAACACTAGTAGTTGAACTTAGCACTGGGATATCTTTTCTACATGGGGCATCTGCCATTTCCTGAATAGAGGGTGAGATACTGAGCAGTGATTGTAGCAGGTTCCAGGGGCTGGAGGATACAATTGAAATACAGATCATGCCAAACGGGTAAACCCTTATTGACTCCCACCCTTTGTGTAGACCATAAAGCACTGTATACTAAAACAGAGGTTAGCAAGTATTTTCTTTCAAGGGCTAGACACTAACTATTTTAAGTTTTGTGGGCCGTACTGTCTGTAGTAACTGCTTAGTTCTGCTTTTGTCGCAGAAATGCAAGCACTGACAATGTAAATAGATGGACAGCACTGTATTTCCTAAAACCTTATTTATAAAAGCAAGCACCTGCCATATTTGACCCACAGTCTGTAATTTGCCAACCTCTGCCCTAAAGAAAAAATGAGCCGGAAATATACTAGACTTAAAAGGAAATGAAGCTTAACCTAAATCATATTATTCTTTGTAACTGGGTTAAGGTAAGAATGCATTTCTAGCAACCATGGCTACCTTTATTTATTTATTTATTTATTTATTACAGATTTTATTTGTTTATTTGACAGACAGAGATCACAGGTAGGCAGAGAGGCAAGCAGAGAGAGAAAGGAAGGGAAGCAGGCCCCCTGCTGAACAGAGAGCCCGATGCAGGGCTCCATCCCAGGACCCTGGGATCATGACCTGAGCCGAAGGCAGAGTCTTTAACCCGCTGAGCCACCCAGGCGCCCCCATGGCTACCTTTAAATGTCAGACTTAAATCATGTCAAATGAAAGGTAGCAGGATCCTACAAATTATGATTATCCACAAATTACCTCTAAAGCTTTTTCATGTATCTCATAATCAACCGAAACAAAGTCCCACAGAAAAAAAGATAAATAATAAACAGGTGCAATTATACAAAAATCCCAGGTTTTTTCATTTTTTTAGAAATTGATGAGTTCAGTCTACAATTTATATGGAAATTTAAAAGAGAAAAAAAAAAAAGAAATACTCCTAAAGAGGAAGTAGAAGGTGGGAGCAGATTCTCTACTAAATATTCTTTTGAAAATACTGAACATTTTTTATTTAAGTATTTAAGAGTGTCCTATTGAAGCACTCTTAAATAAATAGGCCAATAGAACAGAATAAAAGGCCCAGAAACAGATCCATGTATACAGATACATTTTTATGACTGGGGTAACACTGGAGTGTATATGAAGATATCAAAAATGAATTTTACATGAATTGTAGCACTAAGTGTAAATGCAAAGAAGGAACTCCCACAAATATCATATGTGAGAATGTCATGATGTGAAAGAGGGAAATATATTTTAAAAAGATGTAACTATAGTTAATAATGCTGTGTTGTGCATTTGAAAGTCAATAAAAGTAAATCGCATCACAGGAAAAAAATCTATTATGTGTTATGATGGGTGTTAACTTATTCTAGTGATAACTTGCAATGTACACACAAATATCCAATCATCATGCTGTATACCTAAAACTAACATGGTGTTTTATTTTTATATTTCATCAAATTTTCTAATATAATGTTATATATGTTCTATTAAAAACAGAAGATTGGATAAGTTTTCTTACATCAATGAGGAAGAACTACTTACACAACTGATTAATTATCCAAAAATAACATTAAGTGTAAAATAAACACAAAATAAACTGTAAATTTGAAAAGATCAAAACAATCATATCTGCACTATGGTATAAGAGGAAAAGTGGGTAACCAAAATCACTGAGGACGTAATGATTAAAATAGGCATGTTGAGTGGATGCTCTGCCATGTCCTCTGATGTTCTCTTTCTTGAGAACTCTTAGCGGTTACATGAATGTTTCCTTTTTGATAATCCTTTTTTTTTTTAAGTGTGGAGCCCAACATGGGGCTTGAGCTCACAACCATGAGATCAAGACCTGACCTGAGATCAAGAGTCAGATACTTAACCAACTGAGCCACCCAAGAACCCCACTTTTGATAATTTTTAACTGTGCATTATGTTTTCTTTTTGTTATGTGTGCTACAATGCAATCAAAGTTTAAATTTAATCATACGTATCATCCAATGATTCAACAACTACAGTGATAAATCTATGTAGTTCTATGAAAGGCACAAAAATATTAGTGTCTCAAACAAGAGACATTTACCAATCCAAAGGGCAGAGAAGGCTGAATCTCTAAAAATTAACAAGATTAGAGATGTTGAGTAGAATGAGAGGGCAAGGGGGTAATTTAGAAACATGATAATAAGAAGCAGGACAAGTTCACTCACTTGCTAGGACACAGCTGAGACATAGTAAGTTAGATGTTTCCACCAAGTGCTTGGGAAAGTCAGGGGCCAGATCTTACAAAATATTGCAGACCATGACCAAATTATTTTTAGAAACAATATTCTAAGTTGAAAATCAGTGAAAGTTTTTACATAGGAAAATGTCAGATTTACTTCTTGAAAAATAATTGGCTGCTGTGTGTGGACCATGCGAGTAAGGTGAGACTGCAGGTGGGAAGACCTACAGAGGCTATCCTGACCATCCAATGACAGTGACAATCACTTTTGCTCGTGTGATGGCTGCAAAAGTGGCAGGTATTAAGATTTCTGAAATTAAGATGTACTGCAAAATTAGAGGTGCAGCATAGTTTAGTTAGCAGTGTTTTATAATTTTAATGTCTCTTAAGAATATATATGATATTCATGCTTCTTACATGAGGACACTTATATTCAATGAAAATAACATTCCAGGGGTCATGGAACAGAACTTCAGATTTGATTAGACAGGAATGACAATGGCAAGTCAGTTATCACAGACTCACCCCAGCCATAGGTAATTGTGCCAGTATGGTGGCATTTTTTGAGGGGGAAAATTGAGGAGAAAAGCTTAAATCAAAAGTTACTGGGGATCACAAGTTACATTTTGGTTGGTTATGTTTGAAATGCCAGTGCTTCACAAGAGGATGATATCACAGAATCCACTGAGACCCAATGGAGCTCAAGAAAATGATCCAGTTTACTACCTAAAAAAATTTAACTCTCTGGGCAACAATGAAGGACTATCTGAGGTAATGATCTAGTTACATATTTGATATCTTGTTGAGGAATTCTCATAATCTGAATGCTGAAAGGCATGTTTTTATAAATTAATATCTCAGTATATACTAATATATGTTGTGGCATGGTATACAATCATTCCATGTGCCCAAAAGTTCCATTTTGACACTTCCTGATTGAATCTATATTATTCTGGTATTTACCATATGACAGAGAATTTTTTTATTATTTATAAATTTCTAAATTGTAGCAACTAGAATTATATACCTATCATCTTTCAGACTTTCTTTTCTGTCCAAGGATGTTGTTTATTCTTGTCAATAACACAAATGTTGATAATTTGGAGTTTGTAATTACTTGCACTTTCTTTTTTAAAGATTTTATTTTTAAGTAATCCCAACATGGGGCTTGAACTTGCAACCCTGTGTAAAGGAGACTGTATTAACTCACCCACCTATAGTCTCTGCAGAAAAGTACTATGATGGAAAACAATCTCTACTCTTTGGAAATACTTGGGAAAAATTCTTAAATGCCTTAACATATCTTAACATTACACACACACACACACACACACATATGTATATACAGTATAACATAGATAGAGGCATGTAAATGTTAATATAAATACCTGTGCCTATGCAGATATACTTCAGCACAAGTTAAAGTCATCTAGCCCAACAGACATGGGTTTTTTTCTGCCATGAGCCTAGCAACTCTTTATTTAGAACCTGATTTTCACTGGAAAACAGTTTATTTTTATTCTGGAAATCAAACAAGGAAATTCTAGAATAGTAAGCATTAGAAAGTCAACAACTTCAGGAAAATGAATCCAAATTGTCTGGTATGTGTGATTTTGCCTTAGAATCCTAATTTCCTCAGGCTTTTCTAAGAAATTGCATTACCTCCTTTAATCAATGATTTTAACTTACAAAGGAAAATCAATACTAATTAAACTAACTAACGTCAAATTAATTTACCTCAGTTGCTGGTATATTTTAGTGGTTTATGTTTGGATGACCAATTTTTCCATACAGTCATTTAAATACTCCACTTTAGAATATAAAATTATTTAAAGAACATTTCAAAAAACAAAATGTAGAACACTATACAAATAACTCATGTTTAATTCTCTTTAAAGAGTAAAAGATAATTTGGTTTTAGAACATAGAAAAGTACTCCCAAGACATCTCAAGGTTTCTGGTTTGTTTTGTACTGTGTATCCCTGTCAGTTTTAATATAATCATTTCTAGGTGTCTTTGCCCTGTTGGATTGCTTTCCATGTCAGCTGACCCTAGCCCAAGTCTTTTAAGAACAAAAGCTTCAGAGAGTTCTGTGAATTGCATTTAGGTCAAAAAAATAAGATTTCACTGTGGAAAGTATTAACATTTTTGTTTGAGCTTAAACCTTATAAGAAACTTTTACTGAAGAGTTTAGCAGGGTAGTAACTCAAATTTGAGCTCCATAAACTCAATGTTTTAGTCTGAAGTAATCAAATTTTCCCCTACAAGGATTTATATTTTAAAGGGAGGAATTCTAAATGACATAGAACAAAAAAATGATGTAAAGACAAGTGCAATTTTTACATCTGACTAGGCATAACTGTCTTATTCTCCACTTTTTTGCTGGGTAAAAACACGGAGATACTAGTAGCTGTTACTTATTTCAGTTACTTAAAGCATGGGACTGATGAAGCCAAGGTTAAAGTTTTTTTGGGATCCAATTATTTTTCTACTTTGCTAAAGTCTCCAATCTCAGCTGCCTAAAGAGAAAATAGAATATTTAGTCAAAAGGGACAGAATGTTAGTGCATTTGCTAAAATTTATTCTCTCTCTATCTATAAAAAATGTAACCTTCCATGATTTATAAAAGCTGGGAGCATCACTTCATTGAGAAGCACCTACCACAATGGAAAGGGTCATTATTTCAGAGTCCAAAGACATTTGCTTGAGCACTAATACCATCTCTAAACTAGCTGAGCTCCCTAGGAGACATACAATTTGAGCCTATCTTTCTTCATCTGAAAAATAGAATGTTAGTCATTGTTCTCCAGAGAAATAGTAATATATATATGATTCATAAAAAGGAAGATAAAGATATATAAGTAGATAGACAGATAGACATAGCCATAGATATATAAGGAGATTTATTGTAAGGAATTAGTTCATGTGATTATGGAGGCTGAGAATCCCTAGATTTATCACCTAAAAGTTGGAGACTCAGGAAAGCTAGTGGTATATTTCTAATCCAAGTCTGAAGACCTGAGAACCGGGAGCACCTATGTTGTAAGTAGCTATCCATGGGTACAACAGTATCAGTGTTATAGCTCAGCAGAAAGTTCCAGCAGAAAGACAGAATTCTACGTTCCCCCATCTATTGTTCAATTGAGTCCCTCAATGGATTGCATGATGCCCACCCACAGTGAAGAACAGTCTGCTTAAACTCAGTCTACAGATTCAAATGAAACACATTCCCAGAGACACAGAGAAATAATACCTAACCATATACGTGAGCAACATATGGCCAAGTCAAGTTGACCTATAAAATTAGCGATCACAAACAGGGTTGATAAAAATTGTACTAAAGACCATTTTGGTTTTTTCAAGAGTAAGTCAAATGAGATAATGTATGTAATTTTATTTCTGTATGTTAAGTTTTGTGAAAAGTTTACTTACTTTTATTAAAGTATGCAAATATTCTGTAAGATGATTTTTTTATCGCAGAGTCTAAGCCTGAGGCAGGATGTTAATGTAACCACCCAAGGGATGTGACGATTTCTGCCATTCTGGTAAAATGTTCCATGTAGGTGAATGAATTATGCTAAATATAATTATAGCAACTCATTATTTTCTGTGAACTAAATATAGATTCAGAAGTTTAATTGACATTTTGAAAGATGTGTGGGAGAAAAGGGTGATATGTTTAAGAAGCTTTGATTCATTTATCTTTTTATTTAATTGAGTACTCTTGCATTATCAGTACACATTATAATGAAAGATCATCATCTTCCATTCTTTTAGAAAATATTTTTTATTTTACTTCATGGTTATAGCACATGTGTTTATCCAGTTAATTTTTTCGCCTGGAGAACTAAGAAAGCATTTATGAAAATATTTAAAACATAGTTACAAGGGGAAATACAAATCAATATTTTCTGTGACATGTGAAAAAAATTTTGTGGAGGTGGTTTGAATCCTACTATGTAATGTTTTAAAACAGAATGTAGTGAAAATGAGATGATTTTAAAAACAGAAAAAATATAATGGCGGAAAATGACATACAAGAAATAAAGAGTAAAATCAATAATGCCAAAATTTGGATCAATGATGAAGAGAATGGCATTGAGAAAAACTCATACATAAAAGAAAGCAAGAATGATGTTGGAGCCATTATGGAGAAGACATTAGTGAAGGATTGCAGGCAGTGAAAAGCTAACATATAATTAGATACAAGTTTTCTTGAAGAAGAGGGGAAACTGAATTCACAATATACAGAGCAATACTAGAAACAGAAATCTTCCTGAACTAAAAGTTCAAAGGTGTTCATTGTATGAAATTAATCATTAACAGGTAGGACCTAGATTATAACTTAAAAATAAAGTATTTCGTTTCAAGAACCAACAGCATTATTGAGATATAGAGAAAATCTGTTAATGCAGAGGTTAAAATAATAAAAGTATTTTCAGATTTCTTTTCAAGAGTAGATGTTAGTAGACCTACTCTAAATCAAATACATATGACCTGGATAGACATATGGTATAGAAATATATGTATGCAAAAACATCTCCCGGTAGAAAGTGGGATGTTTCTCATTAAGATGGGAGTACAGAAGAAGGGACTCAATTATCCCCAAAATAAATCTAAAAATTTAAGATAATTCAAGTTAAGACAAATAAGCTCCTGGTAAAAAGCATTTGTTACATACATCACAGATAAAAGCTAATAACCCCAATAAATCAAAAGATCATACAAATTTGTAAAGAAAGAATAAGTACCTTGTAGAAAACCAGGCAACTGGATAGATCTGTCAGAAAAGAAGAAATACAAGTGGTCAATGAACATAAAAAGGTATTTCCATAATATACATTGCAATGAATATAAAGGAGGTCAGATTTTCAGGTTTCACGTGAGTATAAAATAAACATATTAATGCATAAAGCTGGAACAGGTGTACATTCATGAGCAAAGTATAATGTATTAATAAAGTTATCTTATAGGGTCAACATTTCATGTTGTTTCTTTTTCCTTTTGGCTTACTTTATTATCTCTTTGTTCCTTAGGTTTGGGTCCATTTAACAAAAATTAAGGCCTTACTTAGAGTTTTCTATGTAGTGGGAATTGTAAAATATTGAATATTAACTAGCAAGTTTTCCAAGAAGACTAGAAAGAATATTTGACATTTGTGAACCTGTATTTCCTGTCCTGTCCTACTGTTAACTAAGGGTATTTGATTACACACTTTATAGCCTTTAATGACAATTTACTTTATCTCATTTCAGTTTGGCCCCTCTTAACTAAGAAAATGTTACATTCACACTTTGCAGTACTCTGTGGGCTTTGAAAATAATGTAAGAACAGTAGAATGGTCCCATTTCATAATAGGTCAGTGCCACCATAGTGTGAAAGGTCTGATACACGTTTCCAATAAAAAAAATCTCAAAATCAAGTTTATTTTTAATAACCTAAATCATCCCCAACAAGCTCTTTTCAGTAATTTCTAGCCTGGATGATTCTGAAAGGCTCCCAGTGATGTGATAAATGGAAGAGTTGCCCTCTAAGGTTAAAACACAAAAGGGGGTAGACTATGTGTAGCATGTCAGAGGCACACTTACTCTACCTGCCACATCATGGCCAAGTTGAACTTAGAAGAATGGACAAATGGCAAGAGAAGGATATTAGTACTTACTGCTGGATTATTTTCACATATACGATTCCCACCAAGTTAAAACAAATTTATCACCTATCTTTGATTCCCTTAAGACTGAATGTTGTAGGGAGGGCCTGGGTGCCTCAGTCAGTTAAGTGTCATGATCCCAGAGTCCTGGAATCAAGCCTCAAGTTGAGCTCCCTGCTCAGCCGAGATCCTGCTTCTCCCTCTCCCTCTGCTGCTCCCCCTGCATGTGTTATCTTGCTCTCTCACTCTCTCTGTCAAATAAATAAATAAAATCTTTAAAAAAAAAAAGACAACATTGTAAAAATCTGTAGATAAGTTATCATTTTTCTATATTCAAATACTGCTAAGTGCTTTAACCTTAAACTTGTGAAAAACATATATCAAAAAAATTTAGATCAATTGCTCCCTTCAAAGATCTTCAAACTTTTGTTCCTTTAGCAAAACTTATCTCAAAGAGAGATTTGTCATACAACCCATCACTTCTCCAGAAACCCACAAATTTCTTAGAAGAACTCCTACCAGTTCTCAATGATGTGAATACAATCCATTGAGTCATAGGATGTTCAGATCCCTATCTCTCCACATGTTTTGGTGCTAGCTCCTTTTTTTGGCTTCTTCAGCATTACAGTGCATTTCTCAAAAGTGAAGCTGGTCAACACAAAGTGAGTTGCAGTAAACTATATTTTAGATTGATTCAATGCATCCTGTTAAACTTCTAATATTGAATTTTTAATATTTTTATTGAAAACAATTACATATGGCTATAACTTACTGAAATTCTTGGTGTCAGTGTTAAATATCTACAAATCTAGTGGTGCCTGGATGGCTCAGTACATTACTTGTCTGCTTTTAGCTCATGTCATGATCCCCGCCGGGTCCTGGGATCAAGCCCCATGTTAAGCAAGGAGCCTTCTTCCGTCCCTCCTCCTAACACTCGTGCTCTCTCCCTCTCAAATAAATAAATGCAATGAAATCTTTTTTAAAAATCTACAAACCTAAGTACTTCAGTGGAAATGTTAATGAAAATGATGGATTAAAGTTAAATATATATTCCTCAAAAAAATTGAGATTAAAAAAACACCTGGCTCTATCATCAGATCTCCCAAGCCCTAAGAGAGTTCGGCTTGAGGCAAAGCTTTCTATTCCCATTCAAAAATCACAGATTATTTGGTAAGAAAAATTGCTGCCTAAAGATGTCCACACCTCAATCTCTGGAATCTGTAAATTGTTCCATTACAGTGCAAAAGGGGATATGTAAATGTAATTAAGTATATGGATCTTAAAAATCGAGAGATCATCCTGGATTATCCAGGTGGTCTGAATCTAATCGCATGACCTCTTCAAAGCAGAGAACTTTCTCTAGCTGTGGGCAAGACACATGTGGCAGAAGGGAAGTCACAGAGTTACAAAGTGTGAGGGGAACTTGAACCACCATTGTAGGCGATATGGGAAGCTTAAGAAGGAATATGGGCATCCTCCATAAACAAAGCCTGGCTGACAACCAGCAAGGAAACAGGACCTTGGTCCTACAACTGCCAAGATGGGAGTTCAACCAACTTCCAGAATGAGCCTGCAAATGAATTCTACCTCAGAGCCTTCAGTAAGGAATGCCTGACAGCACCTTAATTTCAGCCTACAGAGACCTAAAGCAGAGGATCCAATCCAACCCACCCAGACTATTGACTTATATAAACTGTGAGATAATATGTTGTTTTAAGCCACCAAATTTGTAGTAATATGGCACGAACAGGAAAACAAAACAAAGCACAAATTATCGAAGGAGCATTCCATCCCAGCAAGCAGGTTTTTGTGTATTTGATCTAAAGCCACTTACCTTGTCCTGTTTTATTTTTACTGCAAAATCAGAAACAACCATTTACAATTTCATCTTGCTTTCTTAGAGTTTCATTTTTAAATAAATCCATTAGAATTCACTGATAAAGTGCTTTTGAATTTTGCAAACACGCTTTCATCCCACAGTTTCCATCTCACACAAATATCTCATATGTCTCACCTTCCATCAAAATATAAAGCCTTGGGCACCTGGGTGGCTCAGTGGGTTAAAACCTCTGCCTTCAGCTCAGGTCATGATCCCAGGGTCCTGGAATGGAGCCCCACATCGAGCTCTCTGCTCAGCAGGGAGCCTGCTTCCTCCTCTCTCTCTCTGCCTGCCTCTCTGCCTACTTGTGATCTCTGTCTGTCAAATAAATAAATAAAATCTTTTAAAAAATAAAGCTTAACTTGAAGTAATATTTACTCAGGGGATTTTACTATTAATAAAAATCATTTATATGTTTGGTAATTGTTCTTTCCTAATGAACACAGAGAATATGTGTGAAATGGTTGTAGAATACTCAATGCAGTTCAGAGGCTTCAATTATGAAAAATAACCACTGCTTAATTAAGAACATCCTGGGGCGCATTGGTGGCTCAGTCAGTTAAGCATCTGACTCTTGATTTGGGCTCAGATCATGATCTCAGGGTCATGAGATCCAGCCATGAGTTGAACTCAGTGCTCAGTGGGAAGTCTGCTTGGGATTCTCTCTTGTGAAACATAGTAGAAACATAGTATAAATTAAATATATATGCACAACTAAAAAAACAATGTTAACTAAGTAAACTATACAATGTGACATGATAATCTATCTACTGGAAATGATTTATTGTGCATTTACTACCTGGCCAAAACTCTCCTAGGCACTGTCAAAGGGATATAAGACATTATTTCTGGACGCAGAACCATAGTCAGGGAAAAAGCATTCCTACTTGGAAGGAAGCAATTTATTTGATATGTGATATAAGTGATTTATCTTATTTATGGGTTGAATGATTAACCAGGTACCAAAGGCATTAATTCAGCAAACATTTATCACATGCTTACTGTACGTTGGGCTTTGTATGAATAGTAGAGTGACCACAAGCCCAAAGACTAAGTCTGTGTTCTTAACAATCTAGCCAGGGAGTCAGATATTAATGACAGGACTACATGAGAGAGAAATAAGTCAACAGACCTACACACAGTATCACATATGAGGTCCAGGAGTTGAACCAGGGAGTCAGGGCTCAGAAAGAGTTTTCTGTAAGAGAAACATCTGAAAGGAGTCCTGAAGGATGAGCAGAGCTATCTCCCTTAAGAGATCAGGGCATTTAAACCAAAAACAGTTATTGCATTGAAAGGACCAGAGGCAAAGAGAAAATGAAACATTTATGGCAGCCTGTACATGTTTTAGTGAGGAAAAACACACATCTGTGAGTGGGGATGGGAGAGATGACAAAGGGCTGATTCCAAAGGGCCCCGTGGCATTCTATAAAGGAAAGACTTTATCATGAAGGTAGCAGGAAGCAATTAAAGAGGTTTCAGTAGGATATCACATGGGCATATTTGCATTTTAGAAAGTTCACCCTGGTGGCAGAGGATAAAAATAGTTGGAGAGAGGCAAGATTTTTCATAGGGAGATATGATTGGACGTTGTATAGAAATCCTATAGCAGCAGCGTCATAAAGTTATCATGAAATATAAGTACATGGTGTGTTGTCTGACAAATCCTATTAAGTGAGGAAAATAGATTGCTCTTTGATATTTAAATTATGAAGGTAACAGATAGTGGAAGAATTTGTTCAAAACCCACTCGCTTGAATAATAACTTGAGTGTAACAAAATAATCACTCCTGAGTCTGCCAAAAGGGCTGTAGCAATAGGCAGCCCACCCTTACTAGCATGTTCAGCTTTCTTCTGATGTGAGTTCATCATTATAAATAATGTTATGAATACCCCTAAAGGAAAAAATAAATAACAAAAGAAGATAACCTAAGAGCACAAGTGGGGGGGGGAGGCATAAGTGTTTTCTCATTGTGAATTATATTAATAGTTCATTCCACTCTCTAGTTCCCCTTTCTCCCATCAAAGTACTAACCAGGCCCGACCCTGCTTAGCTTCCGAGATCAGACGAGATCGGGCGCGTTCAGGGTGGTATGGCCGTAGACTCTAGTTCCCCTTTCTAACCAAGTCAGTTTCTCATGGTTTGCTGATGGATTACTGACAAGATAACATCTCTGATCCCTCAAAATGGAAAACTAGGGTCCTCAATATGGTGAAGAACTTGAGATACTACCAGTAAATCTTTTCCTTCATGAAATTTCACATCCTTCTTCAAATGGCTAAATTCATGAAATGTTGAGAGAATAGGGCCAAAAGGACTTCATACTTATCTGGAGAGAAGTGTGTGGATTGCAAAGATGGTAATAAAAGAGGAAACTTTTGAATAACTTCCAGCATTCTAGCTTGAGCTACTGGTGGGTAATATTGTTATTCACTAAAGTGGAATAGAATCAGGTCTTGACTTGGATACAGAGGGAAAGGAAGGAAAATGGTGGATCATAAATTTAAAACATGCACATGTGAGGTGTCCCCTCTGTTTTGCAGCTGGAGATTTCTCATATAAATTGGAAAGTTAGGTATGAAACTTAAAATGTGATGGCTGAAACATGAAATTTGGAGCTATCACTATATGGCTGAAATCAAAAGGGTGGGTAAAGTCACCCAGTGGAGGAAAAGGATCAACTAAGGTAGGTGAAGAATTTGAGAGGAGATGGAGAATCAGGGGGTATAAATAATAAGACTTCAGTAATGAGGAGAATAAAGAGGAAGTACAGGTTATGTGAAAGTGATCAGGAATTAACCAAAGCTCTAGGTTTGGTTTGAGGTATGTACTCCTTATGAAGTACATGGGGTTCAATTCAGGGTAACTATCAGAGTTTAAGCATCATCAATATTTGTTCTGGAAGAACACTGGACAGAGAAATGGCATAATTAAAGCAATGTTGCAGATTTGAGAAAAAGAATGGCTTGTTCTTACTGTAATATGCCAATAGTCATAAGGAGTAGGACACAAGTAACAGTGGCAAAACACCTCTAAAGAAAGGAATTTAAAAATTCTTAAACTAATTTCACCTCTTGCTTAATTTCCACTTTTCCATATTTTTCTTCTTTTGCTTCACTGGGAGAAGAAGGAAACTAACATTTTTGAGTGTCCCTACATGCTAACATTTGCTCTAACCTAACGCTGAGATCTAATTTAAACCACATGACAGCCTAGGAGGAGAAGGGCACTGTCAATTTCACAGAACAAAAACTCAGTCTCAGTGAATTTAAATTGCTTGGGTCATCAAACCAATGAAGTGACAAAACTTGCATCCCATCCAACTGAATCCAATTCCCAAGCCCAGGCTCTTCCCACTACACCTGCTCTCTCTTCCTCGGGTGCTCCATCTCCCACAAAATTTACCTGGAATTGTCATCCCTTCTCTCTTCCATCTCTTCTAATCTCTCCACCTTCTTAAGGTTTACCTGAAGTTCTACTTTGTTTGGGAATTCCTGCTAATGACCTTATCTGAAAAGTGTTTTCCATTCTCAGAATTCTTACAGAATATTTTTCAAAGTGTTTTCTGAAAACACTGGTTACCAAAAACTCTACCATGGGGTCCTGTAATCAAATAAATTAGAAATCCTGTATGTTAAATCTATTCAGGGCACAACCTAGCATTTTTTAAATCTTTTTTTTTATTATGGAAAGAGTATTCTTCAGACACCCTTATGGTTATATAACATTAACCCAAGTCAACTGCTTACCTGTTATTTTATCTTTGTTCTGGTAAGTTATCTTATGAAATAGATTTTAATCTTCATTGTCATGACCAAGCAGAGATTACTTTGCATGTTTCAATTATATGAGAAGTAATTAAAATATGTTAATTGATTCATTTGTGGGAAAGATAAATGTAGACTATTCTTTGTCTAAAACACTAAGAAAAAAATTCTGGAGATTTAGAAAGTGAGAGGGAGTTTGACAAGAAAAAAAATATATTTTATGCAAGTTTGCATCCATCTTTTAAAAATTTTGTCACATCAAAACTGAGTAAACAGGTTTTTCTTATGACTCAAATGGAGAAGGGTATAAAAGACCTTCACTCATGTGGTAACACCAAGAAAAATCCAGACAAATTTTTTTTAAATCTTATAAGACTGTAAAAAGCAGTGGACACACACACAAAATTCTTGATTAACTGGTTTCCAGAGAGAAGAGACTTTCATAGGTTATCTGCAACTTAAGGCAACCTCAGTAGGCAAACATTATGTCAGCTAAAAGAGAAGCCTTATAAAAGACAAAGAGACAGATGTGCCACTGGCAAAGGGAAGGACAGGAGGTAATGGATTAGAGTCTGAAAGACTCCTAAATGCAATTTTTTTTGTACAGCATTACAATTATTCTCTCCTACATTCATGTCTGAATTTTGCTAAGAAAAAACTAAGTAACTTGAGATTGTAAAGCAAACTGAACCCACATAGCTCAGTGTTTTTAAAGCTGCCATCAGGCCCCAAGAGAATAAAAACTTGGTAAAAATCTGAAAGATCATCACCTCCCTCACCTTGCACACATAAGAAAAAAAAAATCACATTCTTTGGAAAAAATAAAAGGTAATAGTCTACTTCAAACTCCACTAATCTTTATGCAAAGTACTATATACTATCAAATATGATGAAATATACAAATATGCTATTAAAAAAAAGAATGCACACACAAAAAAAATCACAAATTCAAATAAGTAACCTAGACACAGCAGTATCTTCCATTATCATTTTCTATAAGCTGACCTTGACACTCTTCCCATCCAAAGGTAGAATCTCTGCCCTTTTCACTTGAATCTTGGTAAGCCAGTGACACATGTTTAATGGAATGTGACAGCAGTGATGCTGCATGACTTCTAAAGGTGGGACAGAAAAAGCAGGAGCCTCTGCCATGTTGCCTGGGAAACTCGTTTTTGGAACTCAAAGTCACTAAAGAAACAGGCTCACTACCTTGAGACTTCTGTAGTGTCACAAGAACAAGCCTCCTAGAAAGTCCACATACTGGCATTTTATCAGCAACTATAGTGTCTGAGATATCCCAGGCCCAGTGCAATAAATGGTCTGAATCCAGCTTTTAGCTAACAAGTCACAGCGATATTTTAGTCTTCACAGATGATGAGCCAGTCCCAGGGGAGCAGATACAAGTTTCCTGATTTGATTTTCTTAAATTACTAACCCACAGAATTCATAGTCATAATAAAATGATAGTTTTAAACCATTTAAAATTTTAGGATAATTTGTTACACAGCAATTGAAACAGCTGCTATACATTGCAGGGGACACAGATTTCACTGCCTCCTAGAACTGAAAACAATAATTGTCAAATAAGCGTAACAAATTCCAGAGATTTCTATATCATTTATAATGTCTGGTTTTTACCCCCAAATCACAAGATATGAAGAAAGGAGGAAAATGTGAATCATATTTAGGTAAGAAAAGCATTGGAATAGGGTTAGACACTGAACAGTTTCAGATGATGGATTTAGTTGCCAAAGTTTCAAAGCAGCCATTATTAGCATATATTAAAGAAAATATATTTGGTATTCAAACAATGCCAAAAGAAAAATGAGAATATTTTTAAAACATCAAAATGGATATTCAAGAACCTGAAAGTGTAATATCTGAAATTAAAAAGTCGCTAGACAAGATGAAGAGCAGATTTGAGATGCCAGAATAAAGAATCAATGAACTTGAAGATAGATCAGAGGAATGATCTATTTCCTCTCCCATCCTCCCACTTCCCCACCCCCCCAAAAAAAACAGACAGAAAATAAGACTGAATGAGGAGGAATAAAGCCTTAAAGATCTGCAATACTATAGCAAATGGTCCAACTCTTATATATCACTGATTAGGGTATATAATAGCTACTTTGATTATCTGTTTAGAAGTTTCTTATAAAATATACCTACTTATCTACCTGCAAGTCAATGCTGACATATTTGCCCAAAAGAAATTCAAACATATGCCCACAAAATGATTTGCACAAGAATGTGCTTTGCAACTATATTCATAATTATAAAATAATTGAAACAATATAAATCTCCACCAATGGAACTGATATACTTAGTGGTATACTTATAAAATATACTACTTAGATGTAAAAAAATGAAATAATGATTTGTACAAGAAGATAGCCAAATCTCATAAGTATCATATTAAATAAAAGAATCCCCATATAAAAATGCATGCGCTATGTAATTCCATCTATGAAGTTCTAGGTGGCAGAATAAGTCTACATGGGTAAAAATTAGGGTAACTGTTGGCTTTCAAGGTGAAGGGGATTGTTTAGAATGAAAAACAGGGGATTTCTATGTTGATAACAATGTTCTATACCTTGAAAAGAGTAAGGGTGAAACAAGTGTAATTATTTGCCAAATTCATCGAATTACTCATTTATGATCACTGCATTTTACTCTATAATTTTACATGATTTTTTTAAATTCCAGAAATTAATGAACACTTGTGATATTTCTTTTTATTTATTTCTTCTTAGGAAAACTAAATTGAATGAACTATTTTTTGGTTCCACTTTCTTTAATTATTAAAACATTGAGATTGGAAACGGTATAGGAAATCAGAGTCTTTTTGAATAAACTCAAGTGATTATAATAATCTCAAAGTGAATCGTTTTTGTATTTGGCAAAATTTAAGTTAGATACATCTTTATAGTTAACGGGCTTCACAAATCTTCAGTTTAAATAAGGAAGTAAAGGGTCACTGTTCGATAATGATGTAATAGTCTATTGTAAGCCACTAATGTATTTGAAGGCAATGAAAATAAATTTTCTTAAAATAAAATCTGTATTTCTGTTTTCTATTAATTCAGATTATTGCATTAGTTACATAGTTCAGGTTAATAAGGTAATGCTTTTTTGATTGGTATAACAAGGATTTACTACATTTTAATTTCAATCACATTTCACTACCTCGAGCCTTTTTTAGACAGGTTATGTAGATCTAAATAAGTAGGCATTTGTCTTAATGCTGTTTCATCTGTGTTCTTACATAACACAAAGTATGGTGCTGAATAAAAAGTGGAGGTAATACTAAATGTAAGATCCAAAGATGCTGCTAATTTGAAGTAGATGAAGAGGGATCTGTGTACTATGGAAGTGCAGCCCTCAACAATATTTTCTTTTTTTTTTTTAATTTTTATTTACTTGACAGACACAGTAAGAGAGGGAACACAAGCAGGGGGAGTGGGAGGGGGCAAGCAGACACCTGGAAGAGCAGGGAGCCTGAAGCGGGCTTGATCCTAGGACCCTCGGACCATGACCTGAGCCGAAGGAACATGCTTAATGATTGAGCCATGCAGACACCCCCAAAATATTTTCTTTTCCACTCTCTTTTCACCTTTAACATGGAAATAACTTTTTTTTAAAGATTTTATTTATTTATTTGACAGACAGAGATCACAAGCAGGTAGAGAAGCAGGCAGAGAGAGAGCTGGAAGCAGGCTCCCCGCTGAGCAGAGAGCCCGATGTGGGGCTCGATCTCAGGACCCGGGGATCATGACCCGAGTCGAAAGCAGAGGCTTTAACTCACTGAGCCACCCAGGCACCCCTGGAGATAACTTTTTAAAAATGAAAATAATTCAGGGCCCCTGGATGGTACAGTCAGTTAAGCTTCAGACTCTCAGTTTTACTTCAGGTCATGATCTCAGGGTCTTGAGAAGGAGACCCACCTGGGACTCTAAGCTCAGTGAGACATCTGCTAGAGTTCCTCTCTCTCTCTCTCGCTCTGCCCCATGGCACAAGCATGCGTGCACGCACACTCTCTCTGTCTCAAATAAATAAGTAAATCTTAAAAAAAAAAAAGGGAAAAAAGAAAGAAACTCAATTTAAAATTAGTTCTAGATATATTTAACTCATGAGATTCAGGTAATGATTAAATTACATGCTATTTTCTTTTAGTCATAAAAAAGATAGTAAATATCTTTATCATGTCCAGACAGGTTGAAAACATAGAACTGCCTGTCACTTAATAACCATGCCAATTAAGGGGGAAAAGGTTCAGTTTTCTGAATCTTGAAAAGATTTTTTGTTGAAAAGATTGTAGGGACACCTGGGTGGCTAAGTCACTAAAGCATCTGCCTTCGGCTCAGGTCATGATTCCAGGGTCCTGGGATGAAGCCCTACATTGGGCTCCCTGCTCAATGGAGAGGCTGCTTCTCCCTCTGCCCATGGCTCCCACTACATGTTCTCTCTCTCTGACAAATAAATAAAATCTTAAAAAAATATTTTAACATTATAATTTTACAGAATGCATGAGAGACACTATGTATAATATGCCTGACAAAGAAGAGGCTTGTACATATGTAACCACATAAATATAAACTTTTCATTCTTATTACTTTCACTGTTACGGCCCATCCAGAGAAGGACACAATACAGAGGGTCCCACACATTCTCATTTCATGACCCCCTGAGCATCTCAGAAGCCCTACAGCAAACACCTGTTTCTTTATTAAGTAGATGACACTAAACAACTTAATAATATTCATGTCATAACATTTAGCATTTTAAAACACAATACAGATGAGGGATGCCTGGTGGCTCATTCAGTTAAGCATGTGCCCTCAGCTCAGGTTGTGATTCTGGGGTCCTGGGATCGAGCCCTACCGTGGGCTCCCTGCTCAGCAGGAAGTCTGCTTCTCCCTCTCACTCCATCCTCCACTCCTACCGCCACTCACTCTTGCTCTCTTGCTCTCTCTCTCTCTCTCAAATAAATAAATAAAATCTTTAAAAATATATATAATACAGATGAATTAAACACAAAATAATAATTCACTTTTATTCTGAAAAAAAAAATCCCAATAACTGAAATATGAGATGTGGGCATTTGCAACTTCTCAGACCTCAGAATCAGACTGCACAACATTGTCCCCATTTCCTAGTTCACATGAATTTGTGCAGAGCAACTACGAAAATTTGGCTTTGTAAAGATATACTCTAATCAAAAGAATGTAGCACAGTCTAATTTTGAAATTATGAACTATCTCAAGCTAGGAGCATACACAGTGTTCAACATGCAGGTATCACTGTAATTCTTTATAATTTAAAAAAGATATCATGGTGCCCCATGAGTTTTCCATGATGCCCCTTGGCACTTTGTCACACAGTTTGGGGGATTGTGCATATCAATAAAAATAAAATAATAAAAACTTCTGATTATAAAGTACAAATTGAAGGAACATTCTCTGGAATTAGTATGAGAAAATATGTAACAAATGAACAAGTATTAGACTGAGAAATTAGTAATTAATGAGTTAGTAATTGCCCCAAAGAGAGAATGAATATAATTTTTTTATTTTCATGAGACTTAGAGCAATTAGAAGAACTGCAAACCATAAACAAGGCTGCCACACTGGGAAAAAAAGGTGTTTTAGAAACACAGAATGTTACTTTAAGATTTTGCCATATAATACAAGTGTTTGACAAGCAATAATACTGAAAATTCCATGACTTACTCCTACATTTTGAAAAGAATTTTTAATGATTCCCTGAACTACCTTCAGCCCAAGAAATAGATTTAATAGCCCTTTAAGGTATTTCCCTTACAGAAATACACAACAAGATTACAAAATACGATTGGAGATGATTGGAAATGGCATCAATTTTTTTATAAATGCTTTCAGGGAAAAATATATAGTTTATGTAAAAATGAATGGATATTTTCTTAGAGTGAAAATGGTAACAAATGTAGTTTGTGCTGATCCTATGATGTAAAATTGTGATTATAAGAAATAAATACATCAGAGTACAAATATTCTCCAGTATGAGATTTGACTGTGTGCCTTGGGAATGTGTAGCCTATGCGTTAGACCAAGTGAAGATTATAGTGGTCCACAATCCTTCCTTGATAATTCTAAAACAGAAAGGCTCTGCAGAAATTTCTTTATAAGTCTGGTGTTAAAACTTTTTGAGGAAGGGGGTGCCTGGGTGGCTCAGTGGGTTAAAGTCTCTGCATTTAGCTCAGGTCCTGATCCCAGGGTCCTAGGATTGAGCCCCATGTCGGGCTCTTGGCTCAGCAGGGAGCCTACTTCCTCCTCTCTCACTCTGCCTGCCTTTCTGCCTACTTGTGATCTCTCTCTCTCTCTCTCTCTCTCTGTCAAATAGATAAATAAATTTTTTTTAAAAATCTTAAAAAAATAACACTTTTTGAGGAAGGAATCTGTGTCTACAGTCAGGATGGAATAACAGAGACCAATTTACCTTCCTGCCTAAAACAAACCAAAAGTTCTAATCAGGGTTGTTGTACCTTTTTTTTCTTTGAAGGCTGTTCATTGTTTGGTTATATATTTTTTGTCAACATTCCATGACAATCTGACAGCACTCTTTCATTGGTTTACTTACATATTAAAAATGACCAAAAAATCACCATCACTCATCTAAATTTCTTGAAACACCTATGCCTTTTTGAAAAATGCATTCCTGTGATTCTGTGTGCCAGTTAATTCTTCTCAGATTCCTGCAATAGTCCAGTCCATTCTGAATCAAAGATGGTCAACTTCCTCAGGATATCATCCTTACTGGCTTCTGGCTACTGATAATGAAGCAATGTTCCCAATGGTGACATCATGAATTTGAAATTCCATGATATGTATTCTACCACATACTATGGGGTCAATAAGTGAGTACTTTTTTGGCTCACAGATCCCTCTTAGCAGCAATTTACTGTGTGCCATGTGTAAAGGACCATCCTAGAGTTGAGGGAGAAAATGGGGAAAAGAATATAAGGGATCTCCTTTTCATAGAACTTACAAACTATCCCAAGGAAAAAAAGAACAAACAATAATCAAATGCCTGTAATCAGAGCTTATATATATGGAATTTGGGATCCAAGAAGGGTCCCCTGAGGAGGTTAATTCATGCTGAATACAGAAAAATGAGGTGTACACATCTTAACAAAAAAAGGAGAGAAATGAAAATTAATGGAATTGGGCATGACAAAATTAAAGTTATGAGTGAGTTTTGAGAGCTTTTAATTGAGTTGAAATATTATTTTTCACTTTACTTTAATTACTTATAAGTACTTGTAGGTAGGATTGTCAATCCCAGAGTAAACATAGTGAGAAAACATAAAGTTTAACCATCACAAATATATGTGTAGACACTTGGTTACAAGAGATCAATGAAAAATACTACTAAAATTTTAAAATTTAGAAAATGTCTTTTCTTGCCTCTTCAAATTCCAACTAATAATTCAATGTAGGGGAGTGCCTGGGTGGCTCAGTCAGTTGAGCATCAGCCTTCAGCTCAGGTCATGATCTCAGGGTCCTGGAATCCTTTCTCAAATCAGGCTCCCTGCTCAGCAGGAAGCCTGATTCTCCTTCTCCCTGTATTGCTCCCCCTGCTTGTGCTCTCTCTCTCAAATAAATAAATAAAACCTTTAAAATAAATAATTCCCTGGGGAAAAGACATCTTATAATAACTTTTGAAGAAAGGGGAGTAAAAAAACTACATTTGCCTGTATTATTTTGAATAATATTCAGAAATCAGTATTAAGAGGCTCTAAGAAAAACATTAATTAATAAAATGAGAACATTTTAAAATCTGGCATAAATATTAGCACAAAATAAATGGCTTTTAAAATTTTTCATTAATTCTGTAAAATCTTCAATATATCATCAGCATGAATTTAAATTTTGAAGAATGCAACCATAAAACTGGTATAATAACTGAAGGAAATTATATTATCTACCTTAGCAATAATTCAGGTATATGTGTATAAATAGATATATATAAAAATACAGACATAAAAGTGTGTGTATTCATTATATATATGTATATCTATATATATTCACTTTATATATTTATATATTCATATATAAGTATATTCACTTTAAGTACACTTGTTTTCTGTATACTAACCAATTAGTTTTCCTTTAAAGTCCGAGTAAGCTTGCATGGAAACCAATACAATGACCTCCTTTTTGTTTGCTTCTTGAGAACAGTTATGAAACCAGTTTTTAAATGTAAAAATACAAAACAAACAAAAACAAGTGGACTTTAACTGAGAAAAACTAGAAATATCTCAGACTATGATCAGATTCATGTCCTGTCTGAACATTGACAAGTATTGTAAAAAGGCACTTGGTCGCCAAACTGTGAAAAGAACCAAGATGCCCTTCAACAGACAAATGGATAAAGAAGATATGGTCCACATATACAATGGAATATTATGCCTCCATCAGAAAGGATGAATACCCAACTTTTATATCGACATGGACGGGACTGGAAGAGATTATGCTGAGTAAAGTAAGTCAAACAGAGAAAGTCAATTATCATATGGTTTCACTTAGTTGTGGAGCATAAGGAATAACACAGAGGATATTGGGAGAAGGAGAGGAGAAGTGAGTTGGGGGAAAGTGGAGGGGGAGAGGAACCATGAGAGACTGTGGACTCTGAGAAACAAACTGAGGGTTTTGGAGTGGAGAGGGAGAGGGTGTTGGGTGAGCCTGGTGGTGGGTATTGTGGAGGGCACATATTGCATGGAGCACAGGGAGTGGTGCATAAATAATGAATTTTGGAACACTGAAAAAAAAATAAAATTAAATTTAAAAAAAAAAGAGGCACTTGGTCTGGAAGACTCTTCAGTAATGAACAACAAATTACTAGAGTATGGAATAGAAAAAAGAGTGATAAAAGATACCCAAATTCAGTTCCACATTCTTTTTCAATAAATTTCCCTAAATACTACAGTACAAATGAGAAATTACCTTAAGTGCAAACCCTTCGGAAACGTACTTCCTGAAGTACAGTGCTTAGCACAAAATTTTCTAAGACCAGTTGATCACAGTACAAGATTGTCTTGTGAAATTAAGATAGCCCACCTGAACAAATTTACCACCACTCAGAATGCTCTGACAAGGAAAGATCAAAGAAAACTATTGCCTACTTTATTTTATTTTAAAGATTTTATTTATATATTTGAGAGCGAGAGAGAGCGAAAGAAAGAGCATGAGCAGGGGGAGAGGCACAGGCACGGGGAGAAGCAGGTTCCCCGCTGAGCAGGGAGCCTGATCGGGGCTCAATCCCAGGACCCTAGGATCATGATCTGAGCCAAAAACAGACCCTTAACTGACCGAGCCACCCAGGCATGCCCATTGCCCACTTAACATTTAGAAATGGAATACCATGAACCATGCTTATTGCCAAACATCCAGGAAAACTGAATGGAGCCAGCAGGCATGCAAAGGAGCCTACAATGATCAAGTATCAGGATATTTGCCGCACAAAAAACAACAATGACAAGACCTTTCAATACATAAAGTTTTTAAGGTAAATAGTGATGTACAAAAATTAAGAATACAGTTAACATAGGCTCACCTAAGAAATTGTTGAGATATTTGAAACAGGCATTCTTCAGGACTGAGTCTAAAAAAAGATCCAGTAACTTAAAGGAAAGCATCGGTCACTACCAGAGAGTGAAATTATTAAAATTCAATTCCTGAAAGAGTCGAGGAAAGATGTTTGCCATTTTTAAGGTCAAAGTGCCTAGGAGAAAAAAATTCACCTCTCCTTCCAAACAATAGACCTTCCTTTTTTTCAAGTAGGATGATTTAGAAATAATTTCAGGTGTGAGTTATGCCAAAACAATAGCAATAATTCTACAGCATGGGGTTTGAGCCCACTATCAGAGTACTGAACTCATAGGTCCAATGCCCCACGTCTACATTTCTTTGGGGTTATAAATACTATTAATACTACCATTCCTTTGGTAGGGTTTCTCCTATATGACATAACTATTTCTATAAAATGTTAATGCCTTCCTGTTAAAATGAAAAATTGTGTTATGGATTAAAGTCTGTGCACTGAGTTTAAATGAGAGTGGACAGGAGTGCTGTGCTTTAACAGATGGGACCTGTACAAGAATGTGAGCCCCGCTCTGTGTTGAAGGGTAATCTGCCTGAGGTGATAGAAAAATACATCAGGCTGACAGAAGCTAAGCGATAAGTAATAGATTTTGTTATGAAGAGAAGATACCATTCCCTTGTATACACTTCTAAACTAAGTTAGTGAATGCTACATTAGTAGGGGAAAAAATAATTTGCTGTTTGATGTGGCTAGTGGGATTGTCAAATCCAGACAGGTAAAAGTCAGAGCCAGGGGTTCATTAGAGCCCCTTCTAGAAAGCACATTACCAAAACATTTCTGTAAAATAAATAACTATATTTTTAAAGGACCTTATAAATACAGTGAAGGTAGTTTTCCTCTTCTGTGTACAGCTTGTTCAGAGAAAGGAAGTTAATTAGCACATACGGAACATCTACTAAGAACCAGAAACTGTTAGGTGCCTCACATAATCTGTCACTTGACTCTCTAAACAAACCTCATAGGTAAATATTATATTCTCTCCAAAGATCAGGAAGTAGGCATCACTTATGCCATCTCTTACTAAGCCAATTCTCCAAGAAGTCTTGTGTTCTGGGCATGGAACTAACTTCTAAGGGTCATGTGGTGAGTAGTATGGGTACAGTCTCTTGGCCTCATGGGGTTTACACCTGTCAGTGAAGAAATACATCATATAGGGGCACCTGGGTGGCCCAGTTGTTAAACATCTGTCTTCGGCTCAGGTCATGATCCCAGGGTCCTGGGATCAAGGCCCACATCAGGCTCCCTGCTCAATAGGGAGCCTGCTTCTCCCTCTACCACCCCCACACCTGCTTGTGCACCCTCTCTCTCTTTGTCAAATAAATCTTTAAAAAAAAAAGAAATACATCATATAAATTGTTGTTTTAAATTTGTTTGTTTTTATAACAGCTTTGCATATGATGACAATTTTTTAATTATAAAAACATTTTTTATTTTATTTTATTTATTTTTTCTCATCATAGTATATGCCCTCTCTACTGCCCATCATCCAGCCATATTACGGCAATGTTAATAAAAGATATGACAAAAGCAGATACGAAGATGACCTGATTTTATTCAGGGAGTGTGGAAAATTCTTCCAGAGAAAATAACTTTATAACTCAGAAGATTAACTTGTCCTAAGTTGTAGAGCAGCTGGTGGAAGAAACACCATTTGACTTTGTCAGTCTGATACCACAGTCTATCTACTTCACTGTCATGCATCGTAATATTTAGTTAGATAGCCAATTAGTTGGCTATTCAGAAAGAGTTCATGTGCATTTGCTGTGTGAGTGTCTGCATAGAATCTGTGTCCAGGAGTATATCATATGTGCCTTAACCACAAAGGAAATAACAGGCACTGAAAGGACCTTGCTCCATCACCCACTAATGGAGAATCCAAGGAGCACCTCAGAAGTAATCTAGACCAATGGCAATGAGCCAAGAACTAACAACACCAGACAGTCCTCTTTTCATGTCAGGCCCCTTTGCCCTGATGTTGGGTGACCTCAAGCTACATAGTTCAAAGCAGCAACCGACAAGCTAGACTTCAGCTGCATACTTTCCTCCTATAGTAGCCTGTCTTCCATTTATTCATGACCTCAACCAAGTCCCCCAATTTGTCAGGTCTGAACTCAGTGTGATAACAGGTGTGCTTTGGCCCATTAATACTGTAGATGTGTTTCCTCTCTGACCCCTGCAGCCTGCTGCCTTCACTGGGGCACTGGGGCTCACACCCTGCGCCTTTACCTATCAGGCCCAACCCAAATATCTGAATGACCCAGAACAAATGTACAGATAGCGGCTCACATATGATAGTCCTATTTAAAGTATATATGTCTCAAGCCCATAAACCAAGTCAGCTAAATCCAAAGTCAAATCTGTAGCACTTCCTTTCAGACCTACTATGTGTTAAGTTCTATTTGTCTAAGTTTGAAAACTGTATTAATTTTGCCACTGAATGAGTTTTGATATGGGAAACAAAGGCAGAAGAAAAATTATTAAATTTCCTTACTACTTAGAGCCCACTCACAAGCTCTTGAAACAGGCAAAGTGACATTCCTCTAGGGACTCAACTGACTCAATTACCCTTAGCAAAGGGTAAAAGGCCTAGCCTAAGGTCAGTCCTAGCCTGACCCCTAGGACCATGTAAGTCTACTTTAACATATAAAAATACCTTTGGAAACTTCCTTTATCTCTACTCCTCCACGATACATTTTGGCAATCATCCCCCAAGCATATGGCCCACCGATATACATCTGAAGGGTCTCATGACTCAGGTTTTATTAGACAGTAATAAATTACTTTTTCCCAATAATGGCTTGCCCCCTCAAGGTCCTGGAAACCTTGCATCCAAAACTCCTTAGAGATTTACGCTCTCCCCAACCCCCTCCTGACTTGAAAGTATACAATGGGCCACTCCTCATGATGCCGGTGCAGCTCTTTCTGCCCACAGGTCCTGTCCCTGTGCTTTAATAAATCACCTTTTTCACCAAAGACTTCTCAAGAATTATTTTTAGGCTGTCAGCTTTGAACTCTAACTTCTTTCCTACATCAAGTTTCATCTAATGGAAGTATTAGCTGACATTTTAGATGACAGTATTAATTAACACATTAGAAGACTAGTTTAATGCCACCTCAAACACAGTGACTGAATTCTATATAATTCACGCCAGCATAAAACCAAATGGCTATAGCCAAAATGATATACAAATGTGGCATAGAATTTACACTGCTCCTCAGTGGGGGAATCTTTTTTAGCTTTCACTCAGCTTTGAGCTTACTTTTCTCACTAGAAGAGCAAATTTAAATTTCACCCACTGCCAGTATCAAGGCACAGCAGCAGGAGGTGTGATGGGGAGGAGGAGAAAGGCCAGAGGGTGAGGCCTGCAAGAGAAGCACCTTCCGGCACCGAGGAGATAACATCAGGGATTTGACAAATGCTGTAACTTTGAAATAACACAATTCAAGAAGAAGTAATGTTGAAAAACCTTAACTTTGAATAATGATG